>JAOXNN020104515.1:0-30822 GCA_028571205.2 Hydropsyche betteni | reverse complement strand
GTTAGATTAAAAATCTCAGTACTTGGAGATACTGAACTTATAGAACCAAAAGAACCTTCAAGAGATTACCCAGTTGAAAGAGTTGAGAGAGTACCTAATAGGCGAACTGAAGAAGGTACAGTCGAAAGCCAATTAGAAACTGGTTGGGTGTGATAATCTTTAACAGAAGATTAGAATTCTCTAACAGTAAAATACTTCCCTCAACTCCACGGTAAGGAGGTTGACGGGGTAATTGGAGACTGCCAAGCTATCTTCGATGGATATGGAGACCAATCTTCAGACTTATCGAAACCTTCGAGCAGAAAACCAGAAGCTCTTAACTCAGATGTAAGAACAATCGCTTAGAAACAGAACCTAAATGCAAACTCTTAATGATTCAATGAGTAAGATGAGGACTAACTTTGAGTTAGATAAGTAACATATGGAGCGGTAAATTAGGAAGCTCAAGGATCAATAATAACGTAATTTGAAGATAATTGACTAGAACAATCGTTAGATAGCTAGGTTAATGGAAGGGATGAGTAAGAGCCGGTAATTCGAACACAAAACTACCTACTAACTGAAAGCAAAGGAATAACAGCTGGCGAAAGTGAAAAGCTAGTTGGAAATGAAGCGTAGATAGCTAGATAAGCTGGTGGAGATTATGGAGGAGTCTCAGAATAGCAACCAGTTCTAAAGAGAAAGGAAGGTGGAAAGATACGCAAGTCCCAATATTTACAGAAGGAACAGGCATACTCCTCAGCATCACTAGTACAATAGAACGCTCAATAAGTCGTATTCGAAGACTTATAAACATTACACCCAGTAATTCACTTAGTTTAGTGATTAAATTGGGAGACTGGAGACCCAACTCAACCGACTAAAGACAGGGTTTGAAATTAGCAAAGAGAGGACGAGAAGGAACGTAGAGTAATGCATTGTACAACTGAAGAGAGGGTGCCAAGCTATGAGAAAGGCAGTGGAGAAGGCTATTCGGCAGACCAAGTAATAAGCAACCAACCTGATAATTGGATTTCAAAAGAAGGTTCAGGAGCTGTTAAACCATGAAAAGACAGAATGCAGATAAAAAATAGAAAACATCAAACAACTTTGTGAATAGCAAATTGTACTCATTTATGAAAAGAAAAAGCTATAAAAGGAGCAGATGGACATTGAATACAAAAAGAGCAGAAAGGAACTTGTGGATAGGGTGAGGATACTGTAGACTGACAACCTTAAAACTAAATAAATCATCTAAACTAGTTAGTGCCTCTAAGCATCATACAACGGTCTTATCAAACAGTACGAGTAACTTAACAGAAAGTATGATGCATTAGTTAAGGATCAGCATTACTAACGGGCTCGATCTCCTTTACCAATAGTTCAGAAAAAATCTCCACCAAAATAACCGATACTTGAGAAAGACCACATACTTTAGGCTCGTCTCCAGGAACTAAACAACAAATCTAAGTAAAGCCTATCCTACCACTCGCTCGATAAATCCAAATAGAATGCATTTCCTATTTAAATATCCAAACACCAGTAATATTTGGATTTTCTGCCTAAAAGGCAGAGAGAAATGGATTTCAAAACTCCAATCGACCCTATTTTAAAGAAGTTAGATGATGACAGCAACTATCTTGACCAATCTAGAAGGGGACAGCTGGAAGAAGGGTTTAATTAATTGGAGGAAGAGATTGAAGCCATAATAAAGCGACGTAGACGCAACAACCATCTTCCGATGTGATTGATCTTAGTAAGGAAGTTTTGATTATTATTGGGCTGTTAGAGTTTTGAATTTAGTTTCCAGAATTTAAAACAAAAATATTTCTGATAACCAAAGCAGGTTCCCAACAAGTGAGTTAAATTAACTACAACTTTACTGTAAGCGTGCCAGCATTTTCCTAGTATATTAAATAATGAACAACTAATATTAAATTACTGTATCGGATTGTTATGGCTCTGCTAAGCAATTATGATCATAAAGTAGGATGCCAAGTTTGGAATACTCAGGCTAGGTGCATTCAATTTAAAATGATTGTTAGTTACACTAATATTTAAAATCTCAATACTCACCTCCGACATTCACACAACGTACATACAGATAGAGTTTGTATGAATTACCATTTTATTATTTTTTGTTTGAGATTAGATGCTGACGTGATTATGATGTAGTAGGAATTTCTATTTAAATGTTTCCCCTCTCAACATTTATCAATAATCAATTTAATACATGAGCATCAAAGCAGTCTTGCTGGTAGCCCTCGCTACTGTAGTCCTATGTCTTCCCTATGCCGACCAAATGACCCTCGCTAACTCTCTGATTGTCGGCAACAAGAACGATCTATCCCTATGGACATGCAAAGTCTGCGATGACTCCAATAGGCCTATCCACAGCCATTTTGTTGAGGACAAAAATAATGGAGTCAAATCCATCATCAGTGTCTATCCAAACTTCATTGTCTTGGCCTTCCGATACACTGCAACTGCTTTGAATGTTTGGCAAGATATCCTCTACGCCTTCCAAGTCAAGGATGAGTACACTTGTAATAAGTGCAAAGTCCAGAAGGAATACAACAAGATGTGGGGAAAGATCAGAAGCAATGTGATCAGTGATCTGATCGACATCAAGAGACAGACAGGATTGGAAAGACTCTACGTAACTGGTATCAGTTTGGGTGGAGGACTTGCTGGTATCTCTTTCATCGATATCAATTATCTCCATATCTTCACGGAAATTAGAGTCGTAACTTACGGATCCCCAAGAATCGGAAACAAACAGTGGGCTCAGCATTTCGACCAACTCACTGGTGGAAACTCAAGAAGATTTATTGTGAAGGGAGATCCTATTGTTGTTCTGCCTGCCTGCCTTACCCCTCTCTGTAACTACAGGCAAACTGGAATTAAGATCGTCTGCTATGAGAAGAAACAGATCTGCAAACAGGAGAAAGACACACCGGATGTTCCAGTTCTGAGCGACATAACTGAGATGGACTCCGACATCAAGAACATGAAATCTATCATGGATCACGTCAACGGCTACCCCAAGATTTACAACTTCACCCTTGTATTATGATGATCTTTACCAAATGCCTTCTTCATTCAATACTCTAAATATAAATTCTAGCTTAGATTCACCAAATATCAAAAAATCTGATAAAGCTGTGTTTATTCTGAAGGCAATTGAGGAAATAATTTTGTTCCGACTAACCACCCAAATTTTGGTCCCCAGTAGCTTGGACACAATCCCCACATATTACATAACTTGGCTTGTTACCCTACCAGCACTGGCAACAGAAGTACAGACACTCATCCTTGCACATTCCGATGCCAAAACTGCCACTACAAATGAATACACAGTCTGAAATTTGAAAGTTATTTACCCCACCAACTAATATTTATTTTTTAATCTAATTAAGTTCACCTAAGAGTATTGCTTTTTAATACGTTGAGAATATTTGGCTTTTGCGTTTAGCAGCTAATAATGATTGGCTTATTTAGATGCAAGGACGACAGAAATATCTATTACTTTTGAGTAGGTAGTAGTAAGGATAGGAGATAGGATCCAGACAGTCGTAACACTGATCTCCTTTTGGTATAGTTGTCGATAAGATTTTTATAGTCAGGGAGTAATTGTTACCCAGTTTCTTTAAAACTTGTTGCAGAAGATGATTGTCGCTTTCATAGAGTTAAGCATTTATGCTTACATTAAATAATTTTGGGGAAAGATTGTTTCCGGAATGGTAGCCATGCCAAATATTCATCGTAAATATTCGATCCTCATCAATCATTCGTTCCCTCAATAATTTTAATGAAGGATCTTTGTGGAATTGAGGATCTCCGTCAAACTACAGCCACATTCTGTTATGTTTTGTCTTCCATATGTTTTTGTCGTCTTTCCCTTCCACCATAGTTATTACTCCCTCTTCGTTTACTATCAAGAACCTGCCTTTCTTCCGAGTCTTACGTGTCTTAACCTGCTCATAATAAGGTTCTTGCTATTGAAAGTAAACATTCAGTGCCTCGTTGTCGTTAAAATTAGCTTTATGAACAGATACACGAGGAATCTGCTCTAATATTTAAAGAATAGGATTCTATTCTGTTGAATGTGGAGTAATGATATGCATCCAAACATCACCCTATTGACAGCTCAGCTCTTTCAGTACCTAATTCACATAAGCACATCTAAAGTAGTCCTTAGTTGCGAATATTGCTTGCAGGCGACCCTAAACACATAAAATTTCTGTCGGTTGTCCGTTAAGAGCATTTTGAAGACCCTTGATTCCTACAAAGTTAGCTCCTTAAATTGCGAAGGGTAATTTGTCGTAAATTAAACTATTCCAGTCAGTGCGTTTTGTGGTAGCTATTAGTTTTTTGATAGCTGCTGCTTGTCTAAAGCTAAGGTCCTTATTGTAAATCAATTCGGGGAATAAAATCTTTCGTTGAGATTATTTACAAGCCATAGATTACCAGCCTTAATAATTCTAATTAGCATCTAACAGATTGAGTTGGGTCTCAGCAACAATATAAGGAGGTGATGAGACTCCATTCTCGACTAGAGCTTTACTAACCAGATCGTAAAATTGCTGAAAGTTGAGAACTTAATAATGTTTGAGAGTATACTCATTGAGGTTTAAGCAAGCCTAGATAGTTGTTTTAGCTTAGCGACTATATGTCACTGCTTGAAGCGGTTCCACGAAAGTTTGTCGTCTACCTTTCGAAAACCTGCGCTTTTTGATAATTTTTATCTTACATTTATCCAATTACTTATTCTATGGATGTTCTAAAAGTTGGCAAAACTTATTCCAAGCCAAACCTGCTAAATTAGAGTTATTGATCTCAGATTTTTATAGTGGCTGATTATTCAGTATCCTGTCAACAGCTCGCATTAGGTCACATCCCACCTATTCACAAACGTACTGAACAATCCCTGAGCAATCCGTCACCAGTATCTTAGGAAGTTACCTGCAAAAACTAACTATGTAGTCATTTATGTGTGCTGTTAGGTATTCCCAAAGAGCTTATTGCTTCCAAGAGCGAAGTTGGGGTTGAAGCAGTCGAGAAGCCGAACGTAACACAATCGTTACCGTAACCCTTGATTTCCAGTTGTTAGATGCAAACATATTGAGTTGTTCGATATCCTAAAGACACGGGTGAATGCAAGGCATGATCATAACAATTTTTACTTTTCCAAGAGTGGTTTGGAGGGTATTTACCTGCCGAGAGAAGTACTTCCTTAGAATTCTTGACTCACCCAGCAAAATATTTCTTTTTAAGGGTGGTATCGGTTTGCCTAACTCTATCATCAGTTCTAAGTTTAATGTCTTTGGGGCAGGTCTTTCCTCTAGCTTGACACTTCTTAGCTCGATGTTGGCAATATCGGAACATCTAAATGTTTGAAGCTTATCGAGTGGTATTTAGAGTCGGACAGTAGCTCTGGGTTATTCCCAACCACTCTCCATGATGGTCGTCTATTATGCTAATACTGCATCAAGAAGTTACTTATCACGGAGTTATTAAATGACCTGGTCGAAGAGGGAAGGGACGGTAATGCTTTCCATTTACTAAGGAACCCCGTTGAATGAGGACTTATAATAAATCAAGTAATAATTAAATGAAAATTTACTTAATTGGTCACTACTCCCTCAATCCTGACTTAACAACCAAACATGTCATCTGGGTATAGTAAAGCCACACCAAAGTTTAGCATGTGATCGACCATCTGAAGAAAGTAGCTTGCATCTAAGGACTAGTCAAACTTTATTGGGAGGAGTTCGAGATACACGGCAATGAAGCCGTCCAAGTTCTCCAATAAGGAGAGACCTACAAGTAATATTAGCATTAAGTCAGCTTCTGGGCATTTCAAAAACAAGATTCTTTTGAAATCGAAGAGTAGGCTCCGATTGAGGAAAAATACAGTCCTCAAATTAAGGAGAAAGTCAAATCAACTAATAGAAGCACTGCTGCCTCAGTCATCAAATTTCACTAGAAGAAACTTGATTAGGAGTCTGACACTGAGAGTTCGTTGGAGCATTAAGAAATTAAAACAAAACCCACGAAGCCAAGTAATTCTTTTAAAAGGACATCATACTTCAAACAATATCCTGTTAAGACAACATCTTTAGAAGATTTTATCGCTGGTCAAGTGCATTACTACTACAGCGACAAAAACTATTACGAAGATAGGTTTATCCAAACCAACAGTCGAGATGAATGTAAAGAATATCTTATGTAGGGATGGAAGTGGCCCAACTGCTGAGATTTCCCAAAATTAAAAAAGTAGTCACCGACGAGCACAGGCTCGTTAGATACCTGCAGATGTACTAACACCCTCAGCCAAATTACGAGTTGAGCGAGGACTGCCTACTGATAAAAAAGAGAGTTCATACTTGATAATTATTACTATATTAGTAACCGTTATGCACTCTGAGGACTACAAACACCTTTACTAAACCGAAAAACTCAAAGTCAAGAAGCTTTAGAAGGAGTGTTTGATGCTGCGTTAAAAAGTAGAGTCACTGAGCAGAGCATTAAGGGAATACGATGCTATGGAGAAGGAGAATGTTAGGCAAAATTAGATGGAGTAACAAGTGAAGAGAAAGAGAGAGTACAAGGGAATTTTCAACAAGGGGATAACTAAGAAGGCTTCCCTCAAACCACTCAACTAAATCCAACTTATGTTGGAAGATTCGCTTGTAGTGGAAAAGCCTGTGGTGTCACCTTCCTTATTTATTAGAGTGGCAGTAGGTTACTGCCAGACCGAATAACACTCTAAAGATACAAAGGGTTAGTGGGAGCTGACTATATGCGATCACCCTGTTCTAAATAAGATCGGCAAATAGCATATTAAATAGCTACTAAATCTCAACCACTGTTAAATGACTAAAGATAAGCAAACTACACAGTTCCATTTGTCAGAAATAATTACGTTCTCCCCAGTCCGCCACAAACATTATTTGGGAACAGTCATTAATTACAAATAATCAAATCCTAAGCTAGTTGCGTATCTGAGCGATCGTCCATTCAACATACAGTATTGTGGGTCCTATTTAACTGAATAGCTTAGCAGGGATATCCTCTTTTGTGGAAACTCAATTTACTAGCATCTACTTACCCTATACAAAATTTACTCAGCTCATATCGAAATAGATAAGGTACTGCAAGGGTTGCTTTTGGAAAGGTCACTTGTCATCAAATGCAACAATCACGGCAATCTATCCAATCTGGTCTATCTACTTAATAACATGCTGGCTATTGAGTTTACACATCTTGTCTGCATTAACGTGCAGGATATTGAACTCTACGAAGCCCCAGTACCATACATCTATGGTACTAAACGTAATATTTAAGTCAAGCACGAAAGAGTGATGAGCATTGATCTAGACACCAACTAAACGCATGGCTGCCCTAATTACAAATTAGGATTGTAGTAAATAAAGAAACTTCTAGGTTGTTTAAAAGCATCTCAGAGTGACAAGCATCTACTTGAGGATCCGATTTCAGGAGCGTTTCTGAAGTAATTCATAAAGACCACAATATACAGGAATAGCATTGATTGAATTCGCTTGTCAATTTACTTAGTTGTTTCCTATCTATGAGATCTTTGAAATAAGGCACAGTATATACCTTTCGGATTCAGTTACTTTAAGTTACAATTTATCAATATGCGATCATAATACTCCCTACGACATACGCAATACCATAATAATTTACCATACGCGTATGCTTCACGTTACCGTAGGCACCATCGCTATCCTCGGTTGCCGCATAGTACCTGTACCTTATGCAACTCACTCAGAACCTCAGATGCTCTATCAAGTATGCAGGGCATACCTAACACTCGAAGGTTTATCAAGGACTCAATCAGGCTCTAATCAACCAGAAATTCGCATTCAGAAGCAACGATTCGGAGTGGCTATCCCTTACAATTAACCATATAGACACATAGGGATCATCAAGTGAGGAGTCATCTGCAGGAAATAATAGTGTTGTGTAACTGTGCTCAATAGAAGAAAATATTGGTAGGAGGCCGAACGGACAGAGATTCGTTGTAAAGTTAACAGGGAAACGAGACTACTGTAATAGCGGATCGATGTAGATTACCCTAAACAGAGGTCCAGTAAATATATTTTAGCAGGCCAAATCCTTCACGGTGGAGTAAAAGTCAGAGTACTACACTGAATAAGAAGCATCATAAGAAAGTAGATCCTAAGCATAAAGTAAGGTTTCCAAACCATCTTCCTTACAGAAAGCTGTAAGCCAAAAATAGGTTTAATTATCAGCCTCCCTTAAAGATCAGTCTTTGAAATCATCAGTACTTGGGTATAGTGAGGATGAAAACTTCAAACCTACCCAACCACCAGTCCCCATCCAAAATAGAAACCTCGGAAACAGCTATTCTTCGGAGTAGAGAGCCTTATTTTCTCCGCATCTAGATCAACCAGCTGAAATAACTACCGATGAAGAGGGCCAGAAGTTTATCAGCAACATCAACAACATGCTTAAATAACCTACACCTGCTATGTCTGAAGAATAAATTAAATTCTAGTTGACTCCCAGAGGGATTCATAATATAACATTTGCAAAACCAGACTCCATTCAAAGCAAGCTAACCGCTGAGTCATCGATTGGACCAAAAACCCAATATCAAGCACCTTACTCTGAGGCTAAACTCTTGGATAATGACCCAAGACACTAGAAACTTAAATTATTGAAGAACAGTTTCCCAATCGATTCTTCTGAGGGGTCTCAAGTGGTTTATAAAGTTCACTAGGAGAGGCCAATTCCAAAAAGTAAATAAAAATCAGAAGTAAGTGGTAGCTTATCCACTCCAATTAACAATCTCAATAGTAAATATGGAACTGCAAATTAGAGATAGCAGAGGGAGGACTCTGGAACCATAACGTAACAGGATATCGCGACTATTTCGAATATTGAGGTAGCTACATCTAACCTTGCAGGCCGACTAGCAAGAAACAAACCCTTCGTGAAAAAGGGACAGCCATCAGCTAATAATCAATCTGAATAGAAATAGATTATTTCTTAGAGCCTTAGTCCAAAACTTAAAAATAAACATGTTAAGGATAAGAAACTACTTCATGTTGAGAGCAGGAAAAAGCGCAAATGGACGCAGAAATTTTAATATTCCGAAAATTTCCATACAGAGGGAGATAGTTCTCATTAGGTTTCAGCAAATGGTTTGGCGACCGAACCGCCCTTCGATGATTAGCAGCCCACTCACAAATTCAAATCCTATCTCGATAGCTCCTATTGTAGTCTGGGAAGAGTTGATGCTAACAATCACTAACAGCAGGATGCGTCAAACCCAAAAATCCGCGCTCTGTAGTCCACCAACAGATACATCGTGTACAGCTTATCGTTCAGAGCTCAATAGTTACAAGCTCGTAACTTCAAGAAAAGAATATCTCTCTAGATTGTTAAAAATAGTTTCAGAATATATTCAACAGACATGTGCAAACAGAAGTTTCCTCCTTACTCATGGCCAGACTATGTAGAGTTGCCTGAGTTTACGTAGCTTAACTTTAACCTGCTTTACCGCTAACCCAAGATAAATGAAGAGAACTAAAGAGAAGAGACGATACCCGAAGGAAAGAGTTCTGTGTGTATTGGGACTGCCCAGTTGAGGTATCGGCCTCAGAGCAGCGGTATGAGCTATACTCTCCCAATGTTATTTAAGGGACTTAAAATGGGAGAGCTATCTTTCAAGATCAACTAGATCGTTCATAATAATTCATCTTCATCTAAACCTTCAAAAGACAAACAGCAAGAGCATACAGTGAGCCAACCGAAATTCTAGAACAGGGCACCATTAGATGAGTAAAAGGCAATAGACTCCTCCAAACATTCATCAGCTAAAAAATTGGAGTCGAATATAACTAAAGATACCCCTCATACTATCAGTTAATAGATTCAAATTTAACTGAATAAACAAGCAGTCTCGCAGACTATACCCAAATACGACAGTGGTTCAATCAAACCTCTACTCAGGCCTCTTAAAGTTTAGTCTTAGATAAACCCACCCATCACCAACTAATTAACAAACACTGTCTAAGACAAATTAGCAGTCAAGTTGCTATATCCCAGATCAAAAGCAGGATTCTTTACTAAACCAATAGTCGACAGCAGCAGCATCGCAAGAATGTATGCTCGAGATAGTAATTTTGGTTCAGCTTAGAATAGTTAGCAAGCTGGATCCAACTCTTAGGCTGATACCCGATTCGAATAGCAACTAAACTTCAATACTCTAATATTTAAGAACTTTGATAGCAGCAACCCAGTAGAAGACACCTTCCTAACCATAGAGTTTGATAAGAAGTATGTAGAGACTGAGTTGGTGCACTAAAAGCAGATTCTATGGACCAAACAGACTTTAATGGGAGATTTCAAGAAAGAGGGAGCTTAGATTAAGTTTAATGTATTTTATATTGTGGATGGGAAGAAGATACTACTGGGGAAGAATTCGCTTTTAGTGAGCGAAATCAGACCCAAATGGAAGATGTACAGTTACAAACTGCCACTATTCTCTGTTGATACTCTGATTATTGGGGAACTGCTCATCAACTACTAATTTGTAAAACCAAACACTTCGGTTGTAGTAGATAGAAGACGTCGACTCCTCTCCCATTCAATAGAACAGTAAAAATAATTACCTTCTATATAGGCTGAGGGCATGCGGAGAAGATAGACATCAGTATTCACGAGAAGAATGTCGAAGATAATAATGGACCCTATCTAAACATCCAACTCCTACAAACAGTACAGACACAAATCAAGAGAGCCTTTCTATTATACTGGGAAAAACGTGAAGTTTGCCCATGCCCCGAGGTTCCGCTAGGATTCGGTAGCTGACCAAGTAGCAAAGAAACTGCCTGGGCCTGGTGCCTACTTCCTCCCTTCAGTTTTCGATCGCCACAAAGCTATTTAATGATTCTATCTTTTATTGTAATATAACTATCTGATCATTTGGTGTGTTTGTGTAGGAGGCGGTGCATTAATATCCGGAAACAGATGTCCTCTGAGGGGATTAGGTTGTCCCTGGTGGTGAGTGTTGCCCAGGTGTCAAGTACTTTCTTCATGTTCTCTTAACCGATTGTAATTGGGATACTCCTGTCCAGACACATCTCGCTCAAAACCAGTACTTCCGCATCATCGACTCCGAATGCCAGGATTTTGTTGTCCTCTTCTTCTACTCTATTAATCTTGGCCAGGATCTTCCTATAAAGGTACCTTCGGAACAGTTACCCAGCAATGGGAACTCTAGAGCCATTCGCCGATAGCGTAAGCCTTTCCAAGAACGAAGTGCCATTAACTATCCTTAAGTTAACGAAGCTGCCCAATAGCAACATCTAGTCCAAACTCAACTCTTTCCATAAAATCGCCTCTCCAAACTTCTCTACCAACGCTTTTGAAATCTCAATAGCTTATTTAGGTGTGGTTGGTTAAGTGTTTCCTGGTAACTTGTTGATAAATGGCTTAAGTTTTTCATACAAAGCATTGAAAGCATTGTCTTGGAGTTTGGCCTTCAACTACAGTTTCTGTTACATAGTGGATAGAAGCCTATAGCTGGAGGGCATCGAATTGGGTAGGAGGTACCAGAGGAGAGGGGCACCAGGCACCGTCAATACGAAAAATAATCCGGTAACCCACTTCCTAATATCCAGGTTAATCCTTCTTACCTCCATACTATCCCTCAGTGAACCTGCACTCCTGAAAGCATTTGGTAACAGCCACTTCAAATCCTACATAAAGCCTCTGGTGCCTTTCCTCAGAACAGTCATCACTTCACTAGGTAGGTATCTGAGTGATACGAAGAACCGACCAAAGATATTTTACTGTGCCTACACCTTCTTCTTTATCTCTTCTTCGAGTGGGCTTTTGATGTAACCATAACGAGGCTGCAACTGTAGGAGCCTTGGTGTTATTGCCCTTAAATTATTTGTGATCATAATATTGATTATGATATTGAAATTGAAAGTGGTGGAATAATGTATCATAGTTATTATTCTGGTAGGTATCGCTTGGGGTTGAACTGGAACTGACTGTTGGAGTTGAGTTACCCCATTTATTAATCCAGCTACCCCTATTATTAGTCCTAGTTTTGCTATTGGGACCATTTTGTTACCCCAAAACCTATAACTATTACCACAAAACCACCTAATATCAGGAGCTTCCTGCTGCTTGATGCACCAGAAGGAGGATTTTATTGTTGGTCGCCATCGTTATGGATTTAGTGGATTTCGTTTATGTTGGTATTGCCATCAATAGGAGGGTGCTCGATTGGGGTAGGCTATTATTGTGGCGGCTCGATTGGGGTAGACGATTACTGAGGCTATTACGAACTATCTGGAGGTTGTTATTATGTAGAGTTTGCCTAAGAGCTTTATTAGTTCCGGAGCTGAGGATGAGATTAAACAGGTTACTAAGGATAGAGAATCTATTTGGTTGCGTTGTATAAGTACACAGGTGGGGGTTTGCTTTAAGATTTGGTTATGCTGGGTGGTTATTTGTTGTTATACTGCAAAGATTCAGCAAACTAATCTATTTTGCTGCTTATCGTCTGAAAGTTCGATCTTGGTGAAACAGGAGGAGCAGGAGCAGCAGAAGGGGAAGGAACGGGAGAAGGGGGAGGAGGAGTGGTTGGTTGAACTATTGGATAGGCATTTTTAATTTGTTGAGTTTACGAAATACTGGTTGGTTGTGGATATATTTGGCTGATTGGTTGGTACGGATGATTATTGTATGGATTTGAAGATTGTGAAGCTGTGTCATAGTCTTATTCTGGAGGATTGTTTTGAGATGGGTGTGCCCTTTGAACAGCCTCAATCTCAGCCTGCCTTTTAGCCAAATTTTCGGCCTAAATCTTAGCGAGTGCTTATTTTTGGATTTAGTCAGCCTTTAGTACTTCCTAGGTAAAGTTGCGATTGGAAAAGTTCTAGATTAGTGTTTCAGTCCAGTTGGTGAGTGAGATTTAGGGTTCCAGCTAGAAGATAAAGACTTCTTGTAGAGGGTCTGGTAGTTAAGTGGATAGGACGCAGATTAAGAGTAAAGTGAGTAAAGCGACAACGTGAAATTTCATCAAATGACACGTATAAACGAAAAGTGTGATATAAAATAGGCAGGATACTCAAAAATGGATCCGATTCCTGAAAGATAAGTTTACTTAAATATTTAGCTGTTTTTAGTATTAAAATACAACTATCGTACTAATTTACTGCATTCAAGGCTTAGGTTGATATCTTCAATACTCAGATTATCACTTCCTTTTATTCTGGCGCACATGTCGTAAAGTCAGCTTTTCCCTACAGAACCGTCCGATTTGGAAGGGAATAGTCAACCTCAAATCCTACTGCATTTCTAAATGCAATTGAATATTCGATATCTATTCTGTTCAAAAACCGAGGCATTAAATTTCTGCTTCTAAGTTCCTTTTCGACGATGCTTAGTGTTCCTCCCAGCATAGCAACAACAGTCGTAATCTTCGTATCCCACGTCAGCATCGGACTTACATTATCTCCAGTGATATTAGTAGCCTCTAACGATCCATACTTAGTCTGAGCTGAGGGAGATAGCAGCATATTGTGGTACCATACCGCAGCATGTGCAGGAGACGCCAAAAACAGTGGGAAACTACCATAAGGAGTTACCTACTCCAGGTGTTCTATCTTCTGGAAACTAATCTAAGGTATTCCACAATCAGCATAATAGTTAAGTTCATCTTCATTACAAGTAGCTGTGCCAGTAGTTGCTGCGTACAGTCCATTGATATTCTTAATGAGGGAATTAGCTGTTCGGATCTTCTAGTTGTTTTTGAATATCTTCCAGTAGGTTGAACTCAGGTTGTAGGGCAGGAACAGGTTCTTCCATTGTTAGTGGGCACTAAACCAGTATCCTCTCTCTCCAGTTACTACCTTGTAGAAGGTACCCGGAATAATGTAATCAACAGCCTGCAGTTTCTTCCGTTTGTCTATCCAAATATTCCTGATTTAGTCGTCACTGAAGTCAGTGCTAATGACTGTTACCATCATAGCTACAAGTTCCCCTTCGTATGGGTCATCAAGGTAATAGTTATCATTATTTGTGTATTAGTTGTGTTCGGGTGGTAGTTTTATGTCTTTGATATTGGTGACTGCTCGAATCTTTCCTGTGGATTAGTTGAAGAACATCTTACGAAGGTTTTTTAGCATCAGTCGCCAGGTTACGTTAGCGAATCTTTCGATTAGGGGTTTTTAGAGGTCTGGGTGTTTGGACTACCAGGCTGAACTCAAAGCAAAAGCTGCCCAGAACATCTGACCGTTGTCTAGAGCAGGAGTTCTGGTTTGGAAATCCCAAGTCGGTTAGATATGATTTCCTTTTAGAGCGTACCACGGCAAATAACCCCCAAACCCAGGATAAGTAGCATTAAAAAGCTCCAACGTCGCTGTCTTCTTTCTTACTATCTCCACAACTTCGCTGGTATTATAAATTAGTTGTGCTTTACTATCCCCCTCCATAACTTTGGCCATTACGGCCAGATGCAAAGACTATTTGCTGCTGGCCGAAAACTAGTGTTTGGTGCCTTCCAGCAGCTACCCACTATCATAGTCTACTCTCTGACCATCGTAAGTCATCCCTGTAACCTCATCCACTCCCACTTCCTTTATGAATTTGGCTTCCCATTGGATAGCTGTCCGTAGGAACTATTAGCGTACTGTAGAGTTCTCCAGTAACTGCTTAGAATTGAAGAGAGGAGCAAACCTACAGGGTCCTGGATCGGCAGCAAGCAGCACAACCAAGATACTCACAACTAAGTACTTCATAATTAGGATTTAATATTTATATCATCCATAGTATCAATATTTGCAATCAAGACTAATCAATATATAAATTATGAATTTCATGCAAGACCTCGAAGCCAAATAAATCCTGCCGAATCCCTCATACACAAAATCATTCGAATACAGGACAGACCTTCAAAAAGAAAGAGATAAGAATCTGGAGCTGCATAGTGAGGTGGCCAAACTTAAGGAGCAGTTATGCCGGCAAATAGTAACCTCCAGGAAAAGCGAGGAGAAGGCCAAGAACTGCTAAAATCACATCAAACTTAGCACACATCTAACTGAAAGAGTTAGCAGTTTGGCCAACCTGCTCTAAAACCAGAGGATGGCTTGCGAGCCAATAGAGGAACTAAAGCGAACGAACGCTAAATTAGATGCAGAATTATCGAACACAAGAAACTAGAATGTCCTTCTAAGAAACAAACTTTACCAACTGACTGCCGAAACGGAGGAGCTATCCCGAAGGTTTTAGTTACAAGCGCAAGAAATGGTCAACAAAGATCACAGGGTAGCTGAACTGTAGTCCAAAACGATATCCCTAGAAGCTACGGTGAGACAGTTGGAGCTCAAATCTATGAATGTTCGAATGGCCCTAGATAATTCACTCCAATTCGCAGGCGCATAGTCAACTTAAGAATACTCTGCAGTATTAAACTACTACGCTCGACGCAATATCGAGCTCTAAAGATAGAATTCAGATACTCTGGAGAACTGTAGGATACTGCAAGGTAGGGTGGAGTAACTAGACTCCATGGTCAAACAGTTCGAACAATCAACAACGCATAGACATGAAATTTAGAGGAAGTATGAGGAACTGCTGAGGAGCCACTAGGAAATGTGTAGGGAGTTTGTGAGATCGAGCATGGCCCAGGAAGCAGAGCTGACGGAGAGATTCCAGAAAGAGCTGGGGAAGGTGAGTGCATACTACAACGATGTAATAAACAAGAAGAATGGAGAGATTAGCACCCTTTCTGATATGCTGAGACTGAAGGAAGGAGTTAGCACATCCTATAAATGATTATTGCAATCGAATGTTAATTATTACTATGATTACTCAAAGGAAATCAGGGAATCCAGGACACAACAAAACATGAAATATCCATAAATAAGAGGGAAAAAATAATTAGATTAGTAGTTAAAAAAATGTAAAATTACCGAAATACTCAAACAATCAATGATCACAAATACAGTTTGACCAGAAAGTAACCAACTGTTTGTTGAAAGTAAGAAAACATCGTTAAGACAGTCGCCGCAAACCCCAAGATCGTAGGTTGTTTTAGATAATACGCAAGTGTAACACAAGGAAAAACTATATACTTAGTAAATAGTTATAGAGCGTTGAGGATTAATTTGGGTTTGGACCTATCTCTTAAAGCTTTCTGGATTGTGAACGAACTAGCAAACGGAAATCCTAAGCATACAAGGCCCAAAGTTCGCACGTTCTACCTAGTGAAACCTGAGGGTATGAGGATAGCCACCGAGCTAAATACTGAAATTGTGCAATAGTAACAAATAACCAGGCTAATCTCCTGTTTTGAGAGAAATATAGTCATCACAGTCAGTTGAGCATACGAGAGGATAATGAGAGCTATGAACAACAGCAGCTTAGCTTTAGGATATGATTCAGTAAACCTGATAATTGTTTCTATGATGTGCTTGCCGAAGTATCGAACAAAGAATAGTTCGCAAATTGAGAGGCAGTTAAGGAGCATAGCCATTATGAAATAAGGGTTAGACTGGGTGTTGGTTGAGTAGGCCATGCCTAGCATCGCAGAGTTGTAGATGATAAACCTAACGATGAAATGTACATTGAGGAATTTGCCTTAACATTTGGCGTCCCATCTCCAGAACAATATTTGTCTGATGAGGTTGAATGTCATCTCTTTATCATCCGAAGGTTTCATAGCGATGACGTTCTAGACGATTTGACATGCGATGAACTCAATAAAACACATTACGAACAGGTTGTCGAGGGACAGTGCATACACCCAAGTGACTCCTTCTACTAGCCAGTGGTAGCTGATAGCAAAGATAATGATACAGAACAGCCTCGTATTTTTGCTTGAGAAGGTTTATCGACAACTTGCAGGGCACCTGCAACATCGAATGCAGAAACCTAGAAAAGACTACCACATAGAACTTTGTTAATTTTCTTAGAATATGTCAGGCATGCTCCCAAGAGATAGCTCGGGACCAAATCGATTAGTCCTCAATAAATTCAGAGCCAATCTATTGAGGCGTTAATTGATTGGGCCTCGGCACATTGGGCAGCGAGGGTTTGAGAGAGCTTTTATATAGTTAAGGCATTAGGAGCACACAGTATGACCCTAGCGACAGATGTCGTAAGGTCGATGATTTTAGGTATTATACGGAGTGAAACATACGGGGCATTAGGCTTCCATTTTTAAATGATAAAAAAAACAAATGCCATGCAAGAAATAAACAAATCAATAATCATGCCAACTCTAAATTATTTGAGTACCGAGGCTTGCTTCTCGCACTTATTGTCCAAACTAATCACTATGAAAAGCAGACAGGTATAAAGCCTCAAGTTGTTGAGTCGTAAACAAGAAATACTGCTGTGAACATTATCATAATTCTCTTTATGTGAATAGAGAGTCTCTGATGGAAAGCTGATAGGAACATACAAAGATTCATCACAAGTCCCAAACTGTTTCGCTGCTCCTCCAACAAATAGAATATAAGGACTAACAAACCTTATGGGTACTACATAAATACGATAAAGTGGAATTTGGTTTTATCTAACAGCAAAGCATATTTAACCATATTAAATCCGTTAATTTAAAAAGAAATAATTATTAGTTCTTGTGTTTGCAGAATATAAAATAAATAAGCGATCATTAGGAATCCATTTTGACCAGAAGGTAACCAACTGTTTGTTGAAAGTATGAAAACATCGTTAGGACAGTCGCAGCGAGTCCCAAGACAGTAGGCTATTTTAGATAATACGCAAGTGTAACACAAGGGAAAACTATATACTTAGTAAATAGTTATAGAGCGTTGAGAATTAATTTGGTTTTGTTCTGATCTCTCCAAGCTTTCTGAATTGTGAACGAACTCGCAAACGGAAACCCTAAGAATACAAGGCCCAAAGTTCGCAGGTTGTAATTACTGAACCCTTCGGGTATGAATATAGCCATCGAATTAAATACCGTAATTATGGAATAGTAACAGACGACTATACTACCCTCCTGTTTTGAGAGAAACACAGTCATGACAATCAGTTGAACGTAGGAGAGGATAATGAGGGATATGAATAACAGCAGCTTAGCATAATAAAACTACTCGATAAACTTAATTATCCCTTCAATTATTTACTTGCCGAAGTATCGAACGAAGAATAGTTCGCAAATTGAAAAGATGTTAAGGACCATAGCTATTATGAAATAAGGGTTAGATTGGGTGTTGGTTGAGTAGGCCATGCCTAACATCGCAGAGTTGTAGATGATAAACCTAACGATGAAATGTACGTTGAGGAATTTGCCTTAACATTTGGCGTCCCATCTCCAGAACAATATTTGTCTAATAAGATTGAATGTCGTCCCCTTATCATCCGAAGGTTTCATAGCGATGACGTTCTAGACGATTTGACATGCGATGAACTCAATAAAACACATTACGAACAGGTTGTCGAGGGACAGTGCATACACCCAAGTGACTCCTTCTACTAGCCAGTGGTAGCTGATAGCAAAGATAATGATACAGAACAGCCTCGTATTTTTGCTTGAGAAGGTTTATCGACAACTTGCAGGGCACCTGCAACATCGAATGCAGAAACCTAGAAAAGACTACCAACAGTTTTAACATGTTTTGCGGCATTTAACACACTTAGCGCTTATTTAGTCATCTTAGGGTATGGTCTAATTGCTCTCTGTAGGTCGATCTGGAACGATTCGGTTGGCTCGCACCATATTGAGAGCGAATCTGTTAAAACGTTCGTTGATTTGGCCTCTGCAGATTGGACAATTAGGGTTCGGACGAGCTTTGATATATTCAAGGCATTAGAAGCATAAGGTATGGCCCTGGATACAGATGTCGAAAGGTCTGTGAGTTAACTAATCGTACACAGCAAAGCATATAGGGCATTATGTTTCCATTGTAAATTACAAAATATTAGCAAATGTAATTTAACATACGAACGAGGCTCGGCAATTCCAACTCTCCAAAACCCTTTTAACATATAAACAAACCAATACTGTTGCCATCACTACATCTTTTGCATACGATATTATATCTCGGCGCGGAAAAGCAGAGGAGTGCAAAGTCTCAAGCTATTGAACAGTAAGTAAGCAATATTGCTAAAACATAAACATCATTCATTGCCTTGGTACTTAGGATAGGGTCTGAATTAAATAATGTCCCAAAGAGTTTTGATAGTAGGAAAGTACACTCATGACTAGTGCAGCCAAGCCTAAGTTGGTTGGCTGCTACTCAATCAAATAAAAGACCACGACGAGTAATGGGATGACAATTTGCTTAGTAAATTTGAGGGCAGATGTCGTAAGGCCTGCGAGTTTATTGGTCATAAAGCGCGAAACAAACTGGGCATTAGGTTTCCATTTTAAACTTGAAAAAAAGAAATATCATGGAAGACTACATAAAGTAATTATAAAATCTACTCTAAACTATTTGCATACCGAGACTTGCCTCTCGAACTTATTATAGAAACAATGTTTTAAGGAAAAGCAGACGAAAGTGAAGTTAAATATACTGAATACAAAACAAGAAATACTAATTGATGTAAACATTATCATATTTCTCTTTATATTTTGAATAGAGAGCCAGCCAAATAGTATCCGAGGGGAAACTGATAGAAAGACATTACACTCATCACAAGTGTAATCAGTCCCAGACTGTCAGGCTACTCCTCCAACAAATAGAAGTAGAGAACTAAGAATGTTGTTATAATATACTTAGCACATTTTAGCAAGCCATTGAGGATGCCAACGAACTAATGCTTTTATCTTCGATTATTCCATTGGTTCATTACTGTAAGAAATGGAAAACCAATAAGACCTACCAACATCATTCTTGAAGCTTATTTCGAAATACCTACATTTGTCAGTACGCACACAAAACTGAAGGTTAACATACAAATATAGTAGTAGATGACGAACGTTGGAAAGTGCACCGCTAGGTAATAAGTCGAGAGAGCAGTTTGGACATAGGCGAACACCACCAGGGTGCCTAGACAAACTAATTAGACTCCAGTATGGGAGTTAATCTTAAGGGTAATCGTAGTTACCATCATTTTGAAAGTGTCTTTATAGCAGTTATTAGCAAGTATTATTTCCAACAGCTGCACAAAGTCTATTACAAACACTACACTAAAGCTAACTAGCTCTTGGTTCAAATGGAACAAAGAGTAGAAGCAAGTGAACACTATTCTCAGGATAATGAACAGATAGGGAGATTAAGTCCAGCTCCACCTCAAAAATAGTAGATGCTTCACCAAATTCTTAGTCAAAGTCTATTTATCTTCGTCAGTCCCATTTTAATTGGTTGCGCCCTGCTAATAGGCAATAATAAGCTGACTGATGATCAGCTACAAGCTGAAAAAGAGGAGGAAGCCTGAGAGTGGCATTGTGTAGGCCCACAGATACCCCTCTACTCCCCAATGATAAATTGCAACCAGTATCATTACAAACAGTTTTACATCCTCACTTGAAATTCTTTGAAAACATTGTTTGAAATTACAACATTTACAAAAGTTTCCGAAGGTTGAAAATATTTCTCTACAACGGGCAATAGTAAATCTTGAAGGGGCTGCCAATAATCGATCCTCCGCCTCTACACTCTCAGTGATCATGTCGAGAGCCAATCTGTTGAGACGTGGGTTGATTGGTTACCTGCAAATAGGGCATCTTTCTAACTCGCTTTGGCACAATCCGCATACACTATGGCCTGATTCACATATGATAAACGGTTGTTTGTCTTCTTGGTTGTAATTTTGGTAGCATATGGGGCATTACCTTGACATATTTCACTTAAAGATGGTAATAATAATTATTATTTGTAGATAGAGACAAGCCTTCGGGAGAATGGATCATGACAGTTAGACCTGTTGATTTCCATATCCCTAATTGTTATTACTTATGGCTACTGAAGACATCTGAAGATATTACATTCAAATTAGTAATGTAGCAGAATACCAGATTTTGCATCACTTCCAGAATCAAACTAAACAAACCACTCGAGGCCAAGACTGAGGCACAGGCAGTCGTTCTTCTGCAGAACTACATCCTTCTGTTTTTAGAGGACATGTGCCTCGTTTACGGCCTGCACTCCAAATAGCCCTCTAACAAAATACAACTGGAAGGCCCTTTTTTCAGACCCAAACAAATCTCCCCCAACTCTGTATGCGGGTTATCAGTGCTCCGCCGTGAGCTGTTAACAATCAATGCTTAGACTGCACAAATAAAGAGGTTCTGTACTGTTGGCATGCAATCAGTCACTAATCCCTAATTCGAATGGTATTACTTTACGGAGATAATGTGGTTCCGACGCAGTAATTTCTTTGGACTGAAAGAAACCAGCCACTAGGGAATCTCCTATCGCTTCTTTAACGACAAATAGCAGATATCCAGTATGAAAATAGATAGATAAAGCTGCAGTCGGACTGATAAGGTAGTAAGGATGCTGGACGATGAGTCGAGAATAGGAATTTACTGTCCGAAGCTCAAGAATCATCGTTTTCAGAGTGATGTATTCAATATTAGGAATAACGCTGTGGGAAACCTCAATATTTAAAACTAAAGTATTGAGCTGTTTAAGTAAGTACTTCATGTACAGCTACTTCCAGGCACTGAGGTCATGTTATGCTGTAGTAGGAAGGAGCAGGCTACGAGGTAGTGGGTATTACTGGTACTGGATACAACCACTAACGATATTACTCGGATATTCGAACAACCAGGTAAAATATTTATGCGACTGCTATTCATAGATATAGATACTTCAAGGATCACCATAAGGGAGATTAATACAGTCCCAGAAAAGCACTAACTCAATAAGAAGCATATCGAAATAAAGATTTTAGACTACTCAACTGGATAGTTTAGAACGCATCATATCATAAAACCCGATATCTAGGTGGATATCACCGGCTAAAAATTCTACTGGATGGAGTAGTCATCAGGAACTCACCTCACCGTCTGCGAACTCTATTCCAAACGCAGACTCTACATCCATCTCATGAAGCACATTGGAGTCGGGTAGCGGTAGCGTTATGGAGAGTTTATCATAAAGCACGTGGCTGACCTACTAAACCCCATTTAATAAAGTGAGTTTGTCTGAAGAAGACTATAAATATGATGAATAATACCCTAATCATACAGTTAAGTTTATTATGTCAAGCCCCTCCAAAATGTTCTCCTGCGTAGATGCTGACTCGATCCTACGCTCACCCGTCAACAACTCCACCTCGAAGCACCACTGGACTTTTAGTAAAAGTCCCCGGTTTGAGAAGAAACAGGTGTAGTAAGACAGATGATATTCAGCTGCGATAAGTTTTACGAACGACCTTCCACATGCTCTAAGCGCTCCACCAGTAATAATAATGAGAGGTAGGTCTGGGCTACGGAAAGAAGACTGACCTGTTGTATGGGAAGCACCCTCACCAGGTAGTACCGCCCCCAAACGCTTATTAGTTTGTGGGTTTCGTAACAGAAAACAAAACACACAACTTAGGGTTTAATTTGGGAGTGGGTAGATAAGTAAATTAGGGAAGAATTTAGAAAGTTAGGCCTCTGAGCTATATTAAACAGGAAAAGATTGAGGTGCCTGGACCAGGTGCCTATTGTAGTCAGAAACAGACCTTAACACCTAAATGGTCATTTAGACCGAGATTGTCAACTGAATGTAGATGTATAGTTAGACAGTTTATCCGCTTACAAAATCTACAACTTCTAAAATTGTTCCTGGACCTGGAGCACATGAACTTCCTCAAGCTTTGCATCCTTAAGGAAGGTATAGGGTTTCCAAATTCAAAAATAGCTTAGCGAAATCCTGGAATCCAAAGCATTCCTCTAGATTTAAGAGAGCAGGTAGGTATCTAGAGTGATTTAGTGACTGAAGTACCAGGACCAGGGACATACGAATCTAACAACAATCTTTCGAACTCAGGGCATTACATCCTATCCAATAATAGGTCCAGCGGCACAAGGTTGATAGGATCAGGCCGTCGAATCCCTTTTGTTGACTAATCAGCAAACCTTTCAATGAGTACCCTATTAAGTGATGTAGGCCCTGGACCAGGTAACTATAGACTTCCTTCCGAATTTGGCATTTACGATCACACGAAAGACAGCTGCTCCCACGACAAAAGCTCTCCTGTCTACAAATCAATAGTTCTCGACACCACTAAGGTAAGCCTTCAACCCTGAACATCTATAATCTTATTCAAACTAGAATTTATCGGCATTAATCACCCAAGATTGCTACTTCCGATGTTCGCCAGGTAACTCCCGTTGTTTCGTAATAAACCCGAGTTGTTTCGTTCCATCTGCTTGATGATGTATGGATTCTGGACATTGTAGGGCATAGGATTGCATAACGGGTTGTGCTTGGTGGACAGGTTAACTGAACTCTCGCTCCCTTTGCGACGGCTGAGCTGGTCTTTGTCGTGTACGTTCCTATCAAGATCATCCTTGTATTTGGACATTTCCTCCTTCTTTCGAGCCTTTTAAAACTCTTCTATCTACTGTGGAAGACGGGAATATTTCTCAAAATTGTGCTTTTCCTTCTACCGCTCCGCCTTCTCATGGTTGCGCAACTGCATCTTCTCCTACAACTGGTGTAACAGTTCATGTTTATAGTCTTCCTTCATCAAATTAAGTCTTTTTTGCCGCTCTATCTACTATACCTTGGCCTTCTTCTGCCCCTCAGACATTTGGGCAGCAATATGTTGTTCTTTAAGGGTGTCCCGCATATCGTAAGGCGATACAAAATTCTACATGTTATGCTGCTGTCCAGCCATAAGCATTTGGTAATACTGTATAACCTATCTCATACGTTTTTGTAACTGATTTCCTTTAGCTTCTCCATCTCTTTCAGCTGATCAAGCCTTTAATTATAGGCCTTCTTTTCCAATGCCTACTTTTATTTTTGCACTTGGCGTTGTTTGTTCTTCTAGCTGAGCAAACTATCCAGTTCGTGCTTGTAGAACTGTCTGACCATACGAGGGTCTGTGGCCGGTTGCTTCCTGGGTGAGGGGTAAGTTACTGGAGTTATTAGAGGCTGTCGGAGGGTGGCTCTGCTCCTCTGCTCATATTATTTTATATAACTGAACTACTCTATATTCTACCACTACAACTTTAAATCGGGAGAGTGCTGCCAACAAGTTCAGGGGTTGAAAGGGAGAGATTGATTGATTAAATATGCGAGTAAGGTATTGGGTAGGACTAAAATTATTTGTGAATAATAACCTTGATTTTTAATACTGAATGTATTTGATAATTAAAGCTTGAGGGTTGAATGTCAAGTTAATGCCCCATCTGTCTGGTAGAGTTCGATTAGAAAACGCACATTCCCTATGATGTATGTCGTGAGGGCCACACTATTTGCCTTCCATGCCTCAAAGATATCAAAGCCTCCGCACATCCCCAATGCCCGATCTGTAGAGGAGTCATTGACGAGCACATCAACAGATTCGCCATAAATCTGCTCATAGAAAACCGTAACAAACAGAAAGTGAGTCTGGATCCACCAAAATCGGCTGGAAAGCCTCGAAGATAAAGTAAAGCCAACCTCAGACAAGAGAACTAAAACTCAAGCACCTAGCTAAGGGCCATGGACATGAAACAACTGAACATCCAACCTAACAAACACTTGTCACCGTTCGCCAACCCACTTAATCTTTCTTAAAGGAAGAATAGAGTAGCTCCAGTCTAGCCTCCGAAAAGGTTAATAATAGAGGATAGCTAAAGAGCTATCACAGGGCCTTAAACCTCAACTACCTGTAAATGTTGTGAGGGGGATTTCTGTAACAATTGTATTAACAAATGCAAATGTAACTGCTAATGCTAGTGTGATAGGTGCATGCAAGCAATCAGAAATGCTTGTGCTTGTGGCTGTAACTGCAACTGTAGTTGTTAGGGATGTTAAGACACAACTGTAATCTCTACTTCAATATTTATCTTAGTAGCCACCTACCACTGGTCAGTGTAAGCAGTCACTTGGGTGTACACCTTATCCATACCAAACTTCTTCGTAATGTGCTTTCTTTAATTCCTAATCTGCCAGATAATTGAGAATGCCCTAGCATACAAATAATCAAACTTCAATTAGAAACAGCTAACTGAGATTATGGTAAGACAAATTTTCTTTTGGAGATGGGATACAAAGCTAGAGGGATCTTTTGCTAACGTACACTTCATTCTCAGATACATCATTTACAATTCAGCACTGATAGGAATGGCTTACACAACTAACACCCAGTATACCTCCTATTTCATAGCAGCTATTAGCCTCAACTGTTTAGCTATTGGCTAAAATGTATTCGTAAGGTATTATGCTAAGAATGTTCTTCATCGAATAATCGATATTCTAGAGAAATATCCCGCTAAAGTCCTTTCATTCGGAACTATCTTCTTGTTCTCCTATGCACAGATTATCATCATGTGCATATACCTAGCCAGTATTTCAAAGACTGTGTTCGTAATCTGCTATTTCGCCATAACTGTATTTTTGAGCGTTCTCTGCATACTCTGGCCAGATGGATTCTCAAAATCAAACCTGAGGATCCTTGGGTATGCAGCAATTGGGTTTCCTTTCGTAACATCATATACTACATGGAAGAATCACAGGTTTGGTTAAGGAGGCCCTCTGATTTTGAACGGGATGCTGCTACTCTTCAAGTATATTGTGACCCCATGTCTAGTTCTCGGATATTACTTGATCGACCCACTGTCCTCCAAATTGGGATTAGCTGCTCTAATAATGACGATGTTCTCGTACTTTCAGCAAAACTTTGGTTACTTCTTGGTCAAAATGATCCATTGATGGTTCTGATGCATCGGTTAAATATTTTTATGTTAAGAGATTATTATAAATTATGAAAATGATATTTCTTTATGTCCCAATCATTGGCTTTTATCAGTAAAAATATCGAGAAGTTACTTGGCTGCGAGTCTATTGAGAGGATCAGCGATTAAACAGCCTTTAAGAGCTCTCTCAATCTATGGTGAGAGCTCAGGATATTTCGGGATAGAATGAGAGGCTCCCATAATTCCCAGTTTTCCTGCCTCTTGGAAAGGATGCTTTTTGTACAGCATCATATATATTATACAACCCAGCATCCAGATGTCTGCTTTTGGGCCTATCGGAAACTTGGAGTAAAGGTCAACCATTTCAGGAGGCCTGTAAATGAGTGTTGTATTCCGTTCTACTCTTTCCTCCAATTGACTCAACTATCTTTTGTTGAGTTGATCAGTTTTAATGACTCCAACTGCCGAACTACCGAAATCGCAGATCTTTATGGAACCATCCTGCATGATGAGGATATTTTATGCTTTGATATCGCAGTGTGCAACGTTTTTGGAGTGAATGAAGCAGAGTCCATTTAGAATTTAGATCATTATTCGCCTTACCTATTAACACAAGAGTTTTGGTTGTTAGGGTAATGTCAATATAATATCGAAGAGAGTCTTTTAGGCGAGTTCCATCACCATCAGGGCTGAGTCCTTATCCTTCCGATCCTTCACAACCTAATACCCCAATACCTTGATGATATTTTTATGTTCCCCAATTAGCTCCTACGTCTTTATAATATGTACTAAAGTTTTTCGCTCGTTGGACGCTACGTCTTCGGCTTCCTTAGATACGAGAGGAGTTCGCTTCAGGGCGTAGCGTTGTTTGGTATTGGTATCCACGACAATAGAAATGTAGCCGTAGCCACCTTCAGCCATCTTTTTTACCTCCCGATACTCGTTCCCTTGAACTTTGTATGCTTCGCTTCTGAATAAATCCATAAAGTACCTGAATGGGCGGGTAACGAATGTTTATCCTTTAACGCAACTTCCCATATACATAGAAATATCTCCAATAAATCGAATGTTATGAAATGTACTGATGTACAAATAGACACTTAGTACTAAACCTTAACAAATATGTTAAAGATACTCTAAGCACCTAAAGTCCACAACAATCCTTTAAATTCGTTTAATTATGTCTGGTTGTTTGTTTTCCACAACAATTTTGAAGACTCAAGAGGATATTTGACTTAATATCCAACGGGTTGCTAAGATCGTTAATGTCTAATTATCACAAATATCTGGGTGCGCACCCATAGGCTGCTCCTGGGAAGCTGGGATTAAGCATAAAGAAGTGATCATTCGGTGTAAATGGCTTGCAGAACTACTGCGGCATCAGGTAACCAGGCCTTGTGTTCATCACTGATCCGGGTTCTCCGTAACCCGGAGCGATGGGTGTTTTCCTAGCTCCGATATGTCTGTGTTGGGTGTTTCCGTTTGTGTTTCCCATTTAATAATTCCAATAATATTCCTATAACTCATCTTGCCCTTATGACTATTTATTAGAGATTTGAAAGCGCGCCTCTATATAACCCAAAATTAATCAAGCACCTTATATTAATTAAAGTCCCTGGCATATCAATGGACCTCTAATAAGATAATCCTGTAGAAGAGCAGCAATAGGGTGAGTTCGGAGAGATTGACGAAGTTCTTAACGATTTCGGAAATGCTGCAGTCGTAGGCTAAACCATCCGCAACGACGCAGTCATTTTCGTCGTTGACTGTAGCCCCTAGCTCTTCAAATCCATGGACGATGAATAGGTACCTCACAGCTAATACAGCCTCAAATCGACAAGGTCTTTAGCGGCTACACTAGTTTCCTCATGAGCAAGGTGATCTCCAATCCCAACGATAAAGTTGGTTTGGTGCTCTACAACGTGGTACTGTGACCCTTTAACCCAGAAAAACACGAAGAACGAGTTGAACTTCGGTGGAATCCATGTGGTGCACCCACTAGATTCAGTGTCTGCTTAGAGGATAAAGGATAGCGGGAAAATTAAGGACAGATTTAATTAGTAGTATGGATTCTCAACTAATAAAATACCTATTTACGAGATATTCTGGCTCTTCAACAACGAACTCAAAAATATGTAAGTAGTTTGAGATGTAGCGATCGAAAGAAATACAATTTGAGGCTCTTCCTTTTCACTCCTGAGGATCATCCTCATGCTCACGGAACTAACTAGAGAGAACAGGCATTTAACTATGCTAAAAATTTGGCTAATGCGGAGGTTCAGATAGAGTTGTTTCCATTGAAGAAGACAGCTGACTCGAGGTTTGATCTAAGAAGATTCTACGTCAATGTCTTGACTCTAGACCCTGAAGAGATGAATGAAGCGGTGTTGGATACCTCAGACAAGATTACTGATCTTCAGCAGAGGCTCCGTCAAAAAGAGTTTAAGAAGAGAACGTTGAATAGGTAGCTTATGACGATCGGTGACAATCTACAGATTGGTGTTAAGATGTAAGAAATGAATAATTTAGTTATGGGCTCTACAGAAAGGCTACAAAACCACTACCCAAAAAGCTGGACGCCAGGACGAACAAACCTCTCCAGCGGGTTGCCAAGATTTTAAGTAAGGAAGGCGAAGTCTTGCATGAGTCTGACATCGGAACTTTCTATCCTTGCGGTGGATAGAAGATACCTTTAACAAAGGCAGATGTTACCGCCATAAAGACTTTCCAGGGACCAGGGATCACCCTCGTAGGCTTCAAACCTAAGAAGAAACTCAAGGTTCACCATAACTACCGCACATCCTACTTCGTATATCCAGATTAGGATCGAGCAGTCGGTTCTAACCAGTTATTTGATGCACTTATTAAAGTGTTACTGCAGAAGGACCTGATTGCAATAGCTAAATTCGTTCCCAAGATGAACAGTCAGCTCAGAATATGTGCATTAGTGCCTCAATAGTAAAGATACGATGAGGATCATTTCCAAATCCCACCAGGCTTCCATTTGATATTCCTGCCATACTCCGAGGACATCGTAGACTTTAATAACGGTAAGAATATAGTTGAGCCTGTCGATGTCTCTAGATAGTTAGTGCATATGTGCAAGCTTCTGATTAATAACCTCACTATTACTGAATTTGATGTTCGAAACTTCTAGAATCCTAGTCTACAGAAGTTCTATTCACATTTACAGGCTCACGCACTGGGAGAGAAGGAAGTGGAGACTCCTCCTGACCTTCTCAAACAGGATGAGGATGCTATGTTGAAGTGTGCTGACATTATCCAGATGATCCGAGATACCCTCTAGCTGGAGATTGAGGTGGAAGGAGGAAATGAGCAACAGACAAATGGCAAAAAGTGCAGAGCACCAAAGAAGTAAGTCAAATAGGAATATTCTGATGATGAGAAGTACGTTTCGAAGGGTTCGAAGACTAGTAAGACTCAGGGAAGTAAGAAGAAAGATACGGAGATGAAGGTCGAAGATGACTTTGCAGAAATCGAACAGCTAATAAAGGAAGGAGAGTTCGGTAAGGTTAAAGTAGCCGATCTGAAGCTGTTTTTGAAGGCGAAGGGACTCAGCACTACAGGGAAGAAGGAGGAGCTGATCGATCGAGTGCTTGTTTTCCTATCTAAATGATTAAATCATGTTTGTGTTAATTTACTTTCAACTAACTAGTATCAGCATGTTTAAAGGGTCAAAATATAGTTGAATAAGTTGATCTAGTTAATCAAAGTTCCCTTACTCGTACTATACTTAAGTAATCAAAAATATTATTATTGTTTATGGAGTAAACTCACGACAATAAGGCTGTCCAGTAGCTGCTGGACTTCAACGACGACCCACAAGTGACAGTTAGAGCCTCCAACCCTAAGAATTTTATGTAAATGAGCCAAGAAATTGACAGCTGGTAGAGGATGCCCCTCAGCAACGAGTATTTTCGGAGGCTATCAGCTCAGTAGTTCCGGCACAAGTAGTCGGTGATAGTATCAAGGCTACCACCACCAAACAAGCAACTCACTAAGCTCGTAATGAAGCAAATAGCCTAACAACCATTAATATTTGATAGCTCGAAATAGATAGTGCTGAGGCCTGTGAAGGCTCATCGATACATAGAGAAGTCTCTACCCAAATCCGACTATTTCATACCCAGAAAGACCTTTACGCCTCCTTTAGTTCCCAAACTAATCTGTAACATGCATAAAGCTTAAAAGAAGAAGCACAGAAACATGAGTAGTCGGTAGATTTTCACCCAAGGTCAGAGCAGACTAAGCAAGGAGAGGAAGCTGGTTAAATAGGTTAGTCAGTAAACCCAGTTCAATTTTTTCAAATCTCCACTAGCAGCACTGCCTTCTCCCACCAATAAGAAGCCCTTCAAGATCTGTGTGTCTAATTTTTGTTTCGATAACGCATAGAAAATCGATAGTATACTTATGGAGGAGAAGTAGTAAAGGGAGATAGTGGATCACATGAAGCATTAGGCACTGCTGAAGAGGCTACGGTATAGTCCTCTAGAAGATAGACTAGTGTAAGTGAAACCTGTTGCAGAAGCTAGGGTAAAGATGGAGAGCCACCTATTACACTACCTTCGGATGAAGAGACTGCCAAGGAATAAAAAGTTGGAGCTGATCGCATGATTTTTCTTTAGATTTACTCAAACATTTACTCAAACATTTACTCAAACATTTCAATAGCTCTATCGATAAAGTAGAATAATTACACAAACTCTTTTGACTAATCTATTTTAGTTTATCAATAGCTTAAAACTTAATAAGTTACTAACATATCTCAAGTTTAAGCATAATATATAATCATTATTTATATTTTGAATTTCGATAGGATAACTTATCGACAATTTATTTTACGTTTGGATACTAATCAAAGTATTTACTTTGTGCCTTCTATGGTTTGATTTCGATTTGCTATAAGCGCTTAGTCTATTATTTGCTTAATAACTCATGGTTGATTGTTTATGAAATTAACTCATAAGTCCATAAGTGTTGAAATT
>JAOXNN020104314.1:0-30853 GCA_028571205.2 Hydropsyche betteni | reverse complement strand
GCTGTCTCATGACGGTCTGACCGTTTATCTAATATAATCTAATCAAAATGCAACTTACTTCTTCAATCAATCTTGGAAAATAGACTGGATTATATAGAAGAAGACCTTTGAAGGTTTAGCTCATTCATTACAAATGGTAATCCTAGTAATATTTACAAATATCCAAATGTATGCAACCATAAATCGAGTCTAAATTGTATGTACCCTATTACGTTGCATCCTCTGCCTCTAATGTTTCTCTACTGATCACAGCGACCCTTTACCATCATCTTGTTGCAGTAAAAACTAATTCTCCCAATCAGAACCATAGTCTGCGCCCAGTAAGTAGCTAAGAATAAAAATATAAAATGTAGAACCACCGATACTCTCGAATCAAAATGTCAATGAAGGGACACCCTTTCATACGTTTCGATAACAGCAGCTATAAGAAATCGGAGAGTTCTAACCTCAATAATATATCTGGGAATCATGTAGCAACTTTTCAGCTGTCCACGAACACTGGAAGTAAAACCAAAGGGATCTTTCCTCTCAGTTATGCTGAGGCCGTTTCCGAATGCTCGTAGGCGCAAACTAAACAGAACAAGTGCCGATCTTTGGCTGGAACTACCATCCTCGCCGGCTCGCAACGTATGACCGTTGTCAATCTTAAGTTTAAGGTGCTTGATGTTCGCAAACGCATCGGACGAATCAAAACGCACAACGAAGAGTATACCAGTAGTTTTAAATTGGACAAGGGATCCCCAGACCGCAGGGATAACAAAAAGAAAGAGAAATTAATGTTGTAAAACCCTCGATTAGGATTAACGCCTCTTAGTTACCTTGAAAAGCGACTACATAATAAGAGCACTACAAAGGCTAAGCTACGTTAGCAGACCCACCCTCAAAACGAATTCGTAACGTCAATCTAAGTCAACAGGCAGCATTTGTGCTGCCTTAATGAAAGCACCAAGAAACCTTAATCTCGTATCTAACCCTAATAACCTTAACACTAACCCTAGGCAGCTAATACCCCTCGCAAAGCAGAGGAAAAGCGCAGTTCAGTTACAACTAACAATTAATATTTGCTGAAGAGGCGGTTTGCCAATAAAAAAGAGTATTTTGTATTTGGGTTGGAAAATAGGGCAACAACCTAAAGTACATCCAGTTAATATAGAAGACAAGCTGAGTTTGTTTATGGATTTCCTGTGGAAGGTTAATTATAGTAATGGGCTGCTGGTAGAGTCTCCTGACCAGCAATATAAGATGTATTTGGGTGGGGGCAACAATTGTATGCTGATACGAGGGTTAATGAAGAGAAGGTTCTGGTGGACTATCGTTGATAAGTTGACAGACGACGTTAATTTCGTGTGGACTCAACTTAAAGTAGTAGATTTCCACTAAAAACAATAGTCGCATGCTTTGTTATGTCGGAAGACTCTCAGTAGTCACACACTACCTAACCAAGTGATGGACTAAACATCACCCACCAAACAATCTAAAACTTTGGCTGCCTCTGATTCCCATAAGAATATTTTCAGTAAGATAGATATGAAGGATTGGCAGGTCCACTACGGCAAGCACCAACAAATCGAGGATAAGCTTGACGATAAGATACATCTAAAGAGATCTGTGCTATTGAAAAAGAAAAATGCAGTCAAAATTTAAAACTCTCTCCTATTGAAAATGCAGAACCACTTTCCCTGCAATTATTACTTAGGCAACAAGAAGGCAATGTTCTACTGCTTGAAGAAGTATTATGAATTGGTGGAGAAGAAGGTGTTTGATTATTTGCCACTAACTTTCCATATTGCGAGGGGTACTGAGGACAAATAATACAAGAGATTTATGGTAGAGTATAATAGGTTTAGGGATGATAAAAAGTTGGGTTTCTGTAAGAATATTTGGATTATCAAACCAGGGGAGTTCACTAATAGGGGTAACGGTATCACTGTGTGTGACTCTCTCGAAGATATAATCATTAGGTTGAAAGGCAGGGAAAGAAACTCGAATGGGCAACTCAGGACCTTCATAGTGCAGAAGTACATCGAAAGACCGTTTCTCTACCTCCGCAGGAAGTTCGATATCCGACACTACATGATGCTGACCTGCATAAACGGTAAAATAAGAGGATACTGGTACGCAGAAGGGTATATCCGGACCACCTCAACCGAGTTCAATATCATCAGCTGCAAAGACAATTACATTCACCTGACCAATGACGCCGTTCAAAAGAACTCTCCTGAATATGGTAGATTCTAGAAAGGCAACAAACTCAGTTACTGCGACTTTCAGAAATACCTAGATAGCAATTACAAGTCCAAACGATACAACTTTGAGATGCAGGTGTTACCCCGTATGAGAGCTATTGCTGCCGATGCTGTCAGGTCCTCCTATCATCTGTTGGATCCGAAAAGTCTCTCTCATAACTTTTAAATCTTTGGGTTGGATTTTATGATCGACTAGAACTTCAGGCCTTGGCTCCTCTAAATCAATACTAACCCCTGTCTCTAATTGTCATCGCCTCTCCTAGCTAGGCTTATTCCTTGCATGCTGGATAATGCTTTTAAGTAACAAGCAGCTAATGTAGATTGACTATTGACCCTCTATTCCCCCCTCCTTACGACTGGCCGCCCAACAAAAAGTTCCAGCTCGGCGAGAACCACCTCTACAATAACCGGTTCAGCCTCATGTTCGATGAGAGTGAGTAGGGCAGCTCGCTCCAATAACTGTACAAAGGTGTTGAATGGGTGGACCGCAACATGGGTGAAATCTAGGAATAGGACGAGGCGTACGAGGATGAAGGTCACTAGTGGAACGAATAGCTGTAGCAACGACAGATCTGACTCAGACTGATTAATTTATTCTTTCTCAAACATCACCTAACAGCTTAGTTTACATCGATAATTAAATTAAGCCAACAGACACATGCTCCGCCCCTACGCCAAGAAACCCATCCAGTCCATCATCTTCAACTAACAATAAAACACTCATAAGCAGTATCCTGTAAGAAAGGCAGACACTATGGCCAAACTGTACAGGCTTAGATAGACTACGAAAGGGATGAGACAGCAACTAGAGAAAATGAGAGCTTCTGTGAGGGGGTTCGAGATGCTACTTCCTCCATAGTACAAACATCTGCTAATTGTCAACAAATAGAACAACTAACTGAACTAATGCAGGAAAACCATTGCCCCGGTGAGAGTCCATTTGAGTGAGATGAATGGAGGGTAAGTTCTAAAGGATATAACAATAAAGAATACCGCAAATCTACCACCTAGAGCCCCATCTCAACTCGACCGAAACGACCTTAAGGGCAAAATATTGAAATAATTAAATGACCTGAGGGGACTGTAAAAGCGGGAGAATATCGTCCGAAGCATAAACTAGAGTAGGTCGAGGTACAGTAGTTGCTCGATTCGGTGTAAACCTGTCACTCATAACGATCGGTTGGAGGAAAGTGGTGTGAGGGATTTGGCGATATCGACGGTTTCGGTACTGGCAGCCAACACGAACAGTAGAATAACACTTCTTTGTCCAAACAAGCACGAATATTACAATGGAACTACCTACGATGGAATGCCACACGGAAAAGGCCGTTTAGTAGCATGCTGTAAATAAATGCCTATTCTTCTACCTCAGAGCGTCTTCTCCTTCAGTGGCTGCTTCCAATATGGTTAAATATCGGGAATGGGCACTTAAACCATGAGAGATGGCTCTCGTTTTGTCGGCAACTTCAAGAATGGAGTCCGTCACGGTTAGGGCAGTATTTACAGCAGCTCCAGTATAAAAGTTGGTATTTGGAACTAGGGAACCTTAGTCTCATAGTTGTGAACCCCTGCTAATAATGATTTATCCAAAAGTATAGAAAATATAATTCTTCAGTAATCCTCCAAGTTGTTAAAGTTTCTCGGTAGATATTTACTGGTTTCGTTATTCTCCCATTCTATATCAATCAATGTGTACTTAGAACGTAGGCAGCAACACTCTTAGATAGGAACAGGATCAACAAGCATACAAGTCCCTCCAGTACCCCCTGCAATATATACAGAGAACTGGGGTAGATAGCATTACACAGAAGATCTTCATTAACTCCTATTATTACCCCCACGCTGTGCAGGATCTATGATGTACCGATCGATATATCCCTTCATTATTACACCACAGACAGTATACATAGCGATTCTCAGTATCAGATTAGCTATAACTGTATACACGAATAAGGTGATGTTTCTGAGTGGATTCATTCCTACCGATAGTTACGACTGCTGATGCTTTTGAACCCCCAGATGGAGGTAATACACCAGAGAAAGTTCAGTGCCATGAAACCGAGTGATAGGTAGGCGTAGTCTTCGCACTGATCTTTGTAGTGGAAGAAGGACCATAATAGCTTCAGTCCCTCGTACATCATGTTGATCTATGTTGTTAAGCAGTGGGTACTGCAAGGTAACCGTTAGCAGCCTGGAGGATCTGTACCCGACCTTATTGCACTTCATCGTACACATTAGATTAGGGTTAGACCAGAGGAGTGCCCAGGCCCTTCGGGCGGATTATGAAGGGTTGACTAGTCATAATTGATTACCGAGCCTATTATCTGAATAATATTAAGACCCGTAAACTACATAGATAGCAACCTGCACAGTTGTTATTGTAACATTTAGATCTATACTTGATGGCTAGTTATCCTTCCCTTCGTCACTTAATCATCAATATTTCCTTGTGTGTCAACCGTTGAAGTTAAGTAGCCAAATTGTTGTAGATAATCGAGAACTGAAACAAATTATAACTTCCAATTTAAATGATAGAGAAAGGCAAAAAGGACGGAGAAAGTAATATTTTAGTGGCCATCCGTATCCGTCCGCTCAACCAGAAAGAACTAAACTCAGGTGATTGGGACATCATTAGAGTGCAGGACAACCTCATGATCATTCTGGACCCTATAGAAATGGAGTTCGAAGCTTAAAATAGGAAAATGCTGGAGGTTCTCCATCGCTCCAAGGAACAGCGTTATGCCTTCGACAAAATCTACCGGGATCACAGCTCCGAACAGGTACCATCACCCCTCACTCAGATCTACGAAGAGTCGGTGCAGCCACTCATCAAAACTGTACTTAACGGTTGCAACGCTACTGTATTTGCTTATGGGCCTACCGGAACTGGTAAGACATACACAATGCTGGGTAACCAGGATACCTACGGACTCAAGTAATTCCTCCTTAACGCAGTGTACTCGCCATCCGCAATATTTTCGAGGAAATCAAAAGAGACGATGAGTTCTAGTACACTGTCATCATCACCTACGTGTAAATCTACAACGAAACAATAAGAGATCTCCTGCTGCCCAGTCCTAGCTACTTGGAGTTAAGGGACGATCCAGAGAAGGGCATTGTTATGTCGGGGGTTACCGAATTCAAGGCAGAGTCTACCGAACAGGTGATGAACCTTCTCATTCTGGGCAACAAACGTAGAACTACGTAGGCTACCAATGCTAACCAAACTTCCTCAAGGAGTCATGCAGTTTTCCAAATCAACGTTAGTAAAGTACCCAGAACTAAAAGTACCAACGTCGAAACACTTATTGGTAAGCTCTCTCTAATCGATCTGGCTGGATCCGAAAGAGGGACAGTGACTGAGAACAGAGGGTTAAGGTTAATGGAAGGTGCCAAAATTAACAGATCGTTATTAGCACTAGCTAACTGTATCAACGCTCTTGGTGATAAGAATAAGAAAGGGTTTTTTGTTCCCTACCGAGACTCCAAACTCACTAGGCTGCTCAAAGACTCCCTCGGAGGCAACTGTAAGACAGTGATGATCGCCAATGTATCTCCAGCATCGGCACAGTTCGAGTAGACAATAAACACTTTGAAATACGCTAACAGGTAGGAATTACTTAACAACAGACAGAGCGAAGAACATTAAGACTAAACTGATGACCAACAAAAAACTAGTTTCTTTACACATTAGCGAATACAAGAACATTATTAATGATCTCAGGCAGTAGATATAACAGCTGAAGCTGAGGCTCAACGAGAAAGGCTCGGATGGAGATTCCAACCCTTTTTATAATAATCTGTCTGAAACGGACCTTAAAAAGAACAGCTTGGGTAAGATTTCTGAATGCACTTGTGGGCGTGGATAGTAGGTTGAAGAGATGAGAAAGATACAAGAGTAAATCTTTGAGAACTTTAATGAGAGAATCCAGCTAAGAAGAGCTCTAATGTAAATCTAGTAACAGAATGCTCTTAACATCCTTGAAATCAAACGGAAGCAGGGATAAATCATGATATTAAAGAAGAGCGACACAACAGAGGACACCTAGTAAGCTAGAAGGGCCGTTTAGTAGATAAAGTCTCTACAGTAGGCCATCCAAACCCTCAAAATGTCTACCAACAAGAACACAATAACGAAATAAATCCGCAATCTACAGCTAATGGAGAGTATGGCCAGCACCAAGAAGATACGTGACTAGATCGCCAAGAAGATCAGATTTAAAAGCAATCGAGACTTCCTCGAGATGGTCATTAAAAACCATGTGTTTTAATTGCAAAATATTGAGCTAGAGATCAACCTTCAGATCCAGTAAAAGATTATAGGGGATCTTAAGAATATTGTTATAGCTCAAAAGAAGACCATAGCGGATAACGGCATTGAAACACTAAAGCTTGATGAGCAGTTTGTTGTTGATGATGGCGATGTGGATTTGGAACTGGAAGAGGATAACGATGACGACTAGCCTTTCCTGGAAGACGAAGATGACTAGGATGGGGACTTCAGGGATAAAGAGAAGCTGAGGATGAACCAGCATTTCCAGAAGAGAGACAAATCAGCTAGCAGGAACGTCGATAAAGAGAAACTCAAATCCTACGAAAAGGAAAGCGATGAGGAGGAGTAGAAGCATTCCGATAGAAAGGTACCTCAGCAATAAGTTTAGAAATAGAAGAAGAACATATTGCCTCCGAGCAACAACGTGAATCTAGGAGTGGTAGGCCAGACAGCCATTAAGAGCACAAAGAAAGAGAAAGATAAAGAGGCTTTACCCAAACCATTGGATCGAGAGCGAGATAAGACATCATAGAAACCAGCGGGCCTGCTTTAGCTAAACCTGAAGGGGGTAATGGTTAGATAATTCAGAAGAATATTCTACTGCCGAACATAAACCAGAAGAAGAGAAAGGCTTGAGGGTTATTCGTTACAGGATGGTTAAGAAATTATATAAATTGTATAAGTTACAGTAGATTGGATTTTTGAATGTCGCGTAAGAAGGATGATAAGGACAAACCAGTCAACATCAGCATTTCTTTCAACATCGCCCCCAATGAAATCATTAAGAGCGGCATTAAATGTGATGCAATACAAGGACGTAAAATACGCAACGTCGAAACCCTCAAGAGTCACAGAGATAGCAGAGATCATAGGGATACACCCGTACACTACCCTTTCGTATAACCATGCTTACTCCAGCGTCAGGATGATCTAACCGATCGTGACACCTTCGGCAGAGACGAATCTCGTACAGAGGACATCAGACGCAACCGTAAAATTAAAAGACAGTCGATGGACGGCATATTTTAATCACGGCCTCTAAATAATACGCTATTCATTTCCTGCCAAAACGACAAGATATTTGAGTACATTTAGCCTTAACCATAGGAAACCAGAGATCCCTAAGTTCACCCCAGCTATGTCAGCCCGAAGGAAAGTTTCCAAACCCAAATCAGCCAGACCATCAATAACTATCCCAACGAAGGCAAAGACAGATTGCTTTAAGAGTGGAAAAGTGTAGACTACCATCCTCAAATCAGTTCTGAGTACGAAGGATAAACAGTAGCTAACTCTACAGAGTCTGAAGCATCTAATCAGTAAGTTGGTGGCTGAGTAGCTGCAGAAACACCAAAATAAATCGAAATCAACTGTTAGCAAATCTCAGAAACAAACTAAAAAACCCAGTAAGCCTGTCAGAAGAGTGATTGAATTACCTAAAAAGTTGAATAGTGCGAGGGATAGACGTCCAGCATCGAAGGCTAGTTACAGGGAATAGGTGGTTCAGTTGGATAGTCTCAAATAGATTGATGATTCTTCTCTTATCAAAACGGAGGAGCAGGATGAACGCTAGGTATTCTCTCATACTGTTCCACTTAGCCAGCAGCATGTCAGTATTAAAACTACAGCCTCCATCGCTAATCTTAGGCAGCTTGTCAGGATGTAGTACCCACAGCAATAACCTATGAAGTATTCGAGTGTTTAGGAGAAAATGGCGATAAGGATACAGAGGTTCTGGAGGGAGTACAAAACGAAGCAACTGGTCAAATTCTATATTCAGTACCTGCAGCAAGTGGAGGAGGAAAGCTCTGGGAACGTTTATGGTCATATGGATGAACTGAATAGGTTCAACCATTAGCAAGGATAGTTTATGTAGTCAGTACCTACTAACTAGCGCATATACCAGTAAGATCGAATACAGCCACACTCGAACTCTTTCGAATAGTAGATCAGTCCGACTACACCCAAAAACTCTCATCCTCACCCCAGTATTATAGATCAGCAGCCTCAGGATATCTCTGAGATAATTGAGGAGTACGTAGTTGAAGACACTAATAAGAAGACTATTAACCAATCGCCCTAATCCAGGAAATCAGCAAAACCGATTGTTCAGTTCCACTCAGAGCAGATTGGAAGAGAGGAGGACAGTCCTTCTGCAAATTAATTCATGAAGAAGGAACTTACTCGACTTCAATAGGCACTCACATTTATTAAAGAGAGTATGACACAGGGGGCAGACACCACAGCCGTTCTCCTGGAAATAGCTCGGAAGCTCGAGAGGAACAAGATTATACTGGAGAGGGAGGTAGTCGTTGGTCCGCAAAGAAATCATGAGATTGATAAGCAAGAACTAGCCAGTTTTACAGTAAAACTTCAAGAGGAGGAAGATATCCCTCAGCAAAATGAAGAGATCAATTTGGAGGATATCGGATAGCTGGGACAATCCTATTTTTCGGAACAGTCTAATTAAGAACTAGTGGCAATCAACTTCAAAAATATACACTAAGCACTTAACCATAGAAAGAGTACTCTGACCAATCGGCAAGCTAAGGAACTTCTTGCACTGTAGAATAAACTAGATAACGGAACAGTTACTAAAGAGATATACGATCAGTAGAGGGAACGGCTTTTCAGGTGGATTAAACATGAGTAGGCTTAGATAATAAGGGCTAAACAGCACCTCTAGAAAGGACTTCATAAAGCTAAAAGGATCATCGAGAAGAACGATGTTGATGGTGAGGTTTTCAAGAAGTTGGCTTAGAAGCAGGGTTTGAAGAAGTGCCTGAGCGACAACTATCTCAAACGTTCGAAAAAGAAGCGACTGCAAACCGAATCCTAAGAGTCTGAGCACTACGAGTAGTAGTAGTAATCTGAACAGTAAGGCCATTCATTAAAAAGGATGAGTGAGCAGCTGAGTGCCAAGCGCCTCAAATAGAAACTTCTAAACCTTAACAATCTAAACCAAAACAATTCTCCTGATGTCAGCTACTAATCGTTATCACACGAGTACGAATAGGCGATTGATGATAAATTGTCGGATCTCCCTCCCATGATCCGGCAATAGCTATCCGACACACCAAGCAATCGGCTGAAAGACCTCGATACCTCGGATAAAGACGATATCTTTTAATTTGTGTTCTTGGATCTATGCATTGAGTTCTGTCAGGAGGTCGTAGAGGATAAGAAGACGCCAGCTGTAGGGCAGTACTTCCACAAGCTGAGGAGGCCTCCCCCTAAACGGCAGAAGGGAATTAAGACTAATATTACTATTGTGAGGGAGTATCTAAAGAGGCTTACTGGTTTCATCCAAAGTACTTCTAGATGATATTTAGGGACGAATAAGACTGCAATGGACAGGGTCGCGATTCCTATGGGACCCAGCGCATTGGAGATGCTAAGATATATGCACTATTCAGAAGATAATACCGATGATGAAGAGGAGGATCTGATTGGTACTCTTGTTCTCCCGACTACTGTATTCGAAGCTTTCTAGAGTACTCTGTTGGCAGGGATAGAGATGGAACCTTACTATGACGACCCTTAGAGATAGCATAACCGAGTCTAATTTTTAAAGGGAGTCATTCACATACATAATAAGGCGATATTCGATTCCCTCAACTAAAGCTTAGATTTGTAACGGCCATTTGGTATTTGGGGTAAACCGTTCCCCTGGAAGAAAGTACCCGAATTTCAGCATATCCTCACTCCAGAACAAAAAGAGGTACACCTTCTTATTAACTTAGGCCAAATTTAAGCAGAGTTCTGATAGAGTTATCTAACACTGCACCTACGTCTGCGGCATCATTATTGATAAATAGGACTCTTTAGTGACTGCAGGCACCCGTCTGTCTTAGGACTACATAGAGCAGATCAAATAGGACAGGTTATCCAGGATGCTAGCCAGTGACGTACTTGTACCATAACGCAGCTGATATAGAACTAGGACCGATGGGTATTCTATGACGACTAATAAACAGAAGTACTGGTAGAAATCGGTACTCTAGTCTACGAGCTGATTCTTAAATAGGCGGCTCGGGACATAATGGCGGTAGGCAGCATCTGATGTTAAAATAATATTATTTTTCAATCCAACCTGCATGTTACTGACACAAACACAAAATTTTTGTTTATTACTACCCTCTGTTAATTATATTTGGAATTAGCAGCTATGAAAGTAGTCACTGTGGCTCAACCCCATCGTTTTTATCAGCCAACTGCCAAAGAGAAAGAGATGGTGAGAGGTTCTCCAAGAAAAGGCAGGGTTAACAGGTTGTCATCGTTGCAAATTATTCCTAGTTCACCCTCATCGAAAGAACACGCTGTCCGATAGATACAAACAGACGGCAAGATAAGACTGAGTCCTACCCGCAATCCTGAAGAACTCTATAAACCTATTTATGGGGTGATCCTCGAGAAACCTACACCACGGGGAGTCGATGCAGATCGGTCGGGTATCCCTGACAGGTTCAGACCTGTTTACTTTGATCACCCAAAAAGTAAGATAGAAAAGGCATTCTCTCCATAGTTTAGGCTGAAGAGTGCCAGTAGCCGACCGGACACTCCAGTTCACATAAAATAACAGAAACTCACCCAGTTAATTACAGCTTCGAATGATGAGTACGAATCGGGATGTGGATGGTGCCGTAACAGAGTAGTGTATGACTCCTACTAGGAGCCTATCAAACAGTGGTGCTGATTCAGCCCACCCTAGTTTATATGCCTCTTATCTTCAATATCTAATAACAGTATGTATTAAGTTAATAGTGTGCCAAAGCAGAAGGTGGAGGTTAGTGTTTATCCTGAGTAAAATTAGGAGTAAATAAATAAATTAACAATTACTAAACAAACGATAACATGGCTACCGGTGTTATGCGATGTTAGAGCAGGGGATCCGCTCGAACTCCCGCCCTCACTTGTCGATCTATCAAATACAAAATCAGAACTTGCAGCACCAGCAAGTAACTCAAAGCTACTGTCGACGCTACATAGCTACCGATGACAGCCTAACATAACTTTCGCTCAGCCAAATGCATCGAAACTCCCATTTAACTACCGTCTAGAGGGCATAGCGCCTTACCTTCTAGAGGACAGAGTGCAAGTGGAGCTATCCGTGTAGCACGCATAGCAAAAACATAAGATTTTATGCTTAGAGCAACAGTTCCAACGACCATTTAACCATTCTCTTAAATTAACTCACGGAAAAAGTCGGTACCCGCTGCCATACACCAGCCATCCTATAGTTAAACAGTAGAAAGATTGGTGAGTATGCGGCAGACAGCCAAACATAACAAATAGGAGTGGAGGTTGCGCAGCCGAGTGAGTTTGCCTCTGGTGGATTAAACCAACCCATAGTCAGGCTTCACCATGCTGGATCCCATCCGGATTCAGATTGACTTCGTTCAGGTACACCTTTAAGTTACATTTAGTCATGTATCGATGAAGTCAATATTTAACTTGCAGAAAATAGACGGACTGTGGAGATTGTAAGGTAGGAGCTAATGACCATTCCTCCGAAGATCGACTCGTTTCTAGATTCGACTGTTTTGTAAACTAGGAAAAAACTGGCAGCTTTCAAATAGATGCTAAAAGAGAAGAGCATCAAACATTAGCAGAGTTCGGTTGGCGCCCGTTAAAATATTAATGAGATCAATCAGGAACTCAAAACGTTGGGCAGAGACTTCGATAAAACCCTATCGAACGCCCAAAATATACAGGAGCTAGTATTCAGAACCCTCCCCTTCGAGCTTGTGTAGAGCCCACTGCTCGACCTGGAGCCTTTTGACGAAAAACTATTTTGATATTCGTACTTGTGTTTTGGTAGACAAGAAGCAATAATTATCAATCTGATTTCTCGATATTTAGATAGATACTGGAAGTACAATGATTAAATAGTCAGCGATAGCAATTGCTTATATAATCTTAGAAATACTAAGTAGAATGCAATAACACAATGTCTGGGTCCTCTCAGAGTTTAGCAAAAACAGGTCAGGACTTTACTTTTAATAGGTAGCCAAGGCTGTTTATTAGCTCTGCTAACAGAAAAGTCAGTTAAAGTTCACTATCAAAGGATACTTGGAATGTGCATTCTGTTTTGAAAGGGCTGAGGAGGGGATTTTGAATCTGAGATGCCGGCATACCTGCCATAGGAAGTGTCTGAAGGATATAGCCATGAGTCTGTCCGAGAGTAGCATGGACCCAGGCAAACTTTTAACCTTATGCTGCCAGATCTGCAACACTCTGATTAGTTTTGATGACCTCCGGTAGTTCATAGGCAGAAGCGAGATAGACTACATACAGGAGTAGTTGGCCAGAAAGGAGGTCGAGAGACTATAAAAACTTTAGAGGCTGGAAAGGCAACAAAGAGCCGAGAATAGGACTTAGGAATGTGGTATTTGCTATAATACCTTCAAAATTAACCAACTGAAGACTTTCGATTGCAATGATGGACACAGGATATGCATCAACTGTACAAAACAGTATCTGATGCAGAAGTTAGGAGAGGGGAAGTACAGCGAAGAAGATATTTCCTGCCCACTCTGCCAGCTGACACCTATCAACGAGCACACTATCAGAGACTGTATCGGGAAGGAGATGACTGAGCAGCTGACGCACTTCCGACATAAAAATCTCAAAATCGAAGGGCTTACTATTTTGAGCTGTAAAGGGTTTTTGAAGAAGGTACCAGGTAAAAAGTCAGAGCCACTTGCCCTTCCGAAAGAATAGGAGCCACAAGACAAATACCTCTAAAGGCTGGAATCTCTTTGCAGGTCCATCTATAGGGGAGCAAAACCACCTTAGATTGTGGAGGAAATCGAGGCATGTCCATCATCCTTCAGTACAACAGGCAAGTAGAAGTAAACCGAGATCCAGTGCTTTTTGTGCCAGCTGGTAATGTGCATTAAGGGATGCCCAGTCACCCATAAAGGTAAGACTTGCTAAGAGTACAAGGCTACGGCCAAACTAAACTAGATGGAGGATGGTGGACTCGAACTACTTCGACAAGCAGGCCTAATGCTTGTAAAGTGCCCCAACTAGCACTGCAAGGTGTTGATTGAGAGGATATCTGGCTGCAACTGGGTAAAGTGCAAGTGTGGGTTCGAACTCTGCTATATTTGTGGAGTGCCCTGGGATGGCCGCTGTCAGCACGTGCAGAAAGGAGGCCACGCAAAATTCAACATCGCTGATTTCATGGCCAAATACAATAAATGAGTGATTATTTGAGTAAAATTATCACCTGCTAGATTTCATTAGCTAGATGATGCGCTATCTCTACAATTTTTACGCAGACTCGAATTGTTTCCTGCGGGTAACCACGTAGGTTTAGGCTTTGTGAAGTATTGCGATTTATTGGCCCTTAGTAGATAATATGATACTGTTCTGTACATCAAGAAGACGTTGATGCCGATACCTACAACGAATCCCCTTTTTATGAGGTTGTATTTATCGATCAAATTGGAGGCTGCTATTTAGAAGCTTTAGCGCTTGGCTTTGAAGGCTTTATTTAGTGATTTGATTCTGGCTATCATAATTAAGTTTAGTTGGTTTGTATCCATTTTAGATACTATCTGGGTGTTTTTATTTCGATGGATTCTTCAGTAATACCAGGAGTCGAATAAGGGATAATCTAGGCTTCTTTAATTTAAATACTTAGATATCAACTTGGTTGCCGCAATCTACGTTCTAGTTGTAATCATTTGCTTATGTTTATGTTTATGTTATCAAATCATACTCAAGCATAAGGCACAGGATTAGAAATTAATGGTTGGTCTCTTTGAATGCTCCACTCCCCACTGAACTAGTGGTCGTTCTGATGCCCAGCATAATACCACCTCCCGGTATAGTTCTTATAGGTATTTAGCGCTCCCTAATAGACTAAAAATTCAAAGTCGCCCGTCTGCCCTGCTGCCGCCCTATCACAGTAGGTTTTAATCATCCAAAATTCCACTCCTCTGTCTGTAGCTATCAGATACCCTTCTCCTATCCATCCCCCAATATTATCAGTTCCCGATAAAGTCGTGTAGTACTGGTAGGGTGATTCTCTAGTCATCTTCACGTCGTACACTGGAACAGTCTCTCTCATGTTATTTTGGACGTAGGTGAACCGCCAGCCTCTCTCCATAAAGTTAGCCTTCTCAATTTCGAACTGTTCAGGAGTGATTAGGGGGTTTCCACCAATATTCCGACGAGCCTTCTATTGCAAGAAAAACCTCTTTCTTTTAGTCACATGTTGGTAGAGGCTGTAACCTCCCACTGCTCCACCTATCCCTACAGTTAAACCCAGAAGAGTGTAGAAAGTGTCAGTGTCCATGGGTCTAGAAGGTCCTCCACTATGATAGGTACGCCTTGATGAGAATGAGGATCTCGAAGAGCTGCTGGACCTCCCTCCTCCACCCCTTTGCGCCTGCGCCACAGCCAATATTAGAATGAGCACTACCCAACCGGCAGTCCTTTTATTCATAACTAAACTTTATTGCGGTGTGAATGTATCTGTCGAATAAATAGAGCAATTCTATTGCATTCTGTGTGCTACATAAGATTAAAAATATAACTGCAGATGGACTGGATCAACCGGATGATGAAGATCTCCAACAAGTTTAAGTTCCAGCTCTTCGGAAGGAAGACTGATGACCTTGAACAGTGCTACGCTAACTCCTCTAACTTCGATCCTAAGTCTACAGGCTTTATGAATGAGTTTACCTTCAATCAGTTCCTCAATTCCTTTGGGGTGTTTCTAACGACGCAGGAATTACGGTCCATAGCTGACCATTATCAGCAGCTTAATAAGGGTAGGATGAGGGTGATGTAGATATCAACTATGTGGACTTCATTCAGTTCATCCGTAAGGATATCAGCTAAAAGAGACTAGCAGCTATTCAGCATGCATGGGAACAGCTGTCGGATGGGACGACATTAGGTGTAGGGGCTATGCTGGAGGCGTTCCTACCTGAGAAGCATCCACACCATAGAACTCGAACTAAAGATGGGACAATCCTGTACAAAGAGTTGGAGGCGGCTATCACCAGGAGAGCAGCAGATGGTAAATCCCTAACCGAGCAAGAGTTCTTCGAATACTTTTTTGACGTTAATGCCTGCATTCCTCACTAAAGATAATAGGTATTGGAATTGTAATGCAGTATTTCATCGACATTCTGATAAATGGGTTCGGCATTAATGAAAAGATAGTAACTAATGAACGTATTCGAGAGGTGTAGCTTAATATGTATGAGAAGATTAGAGATAAAACTTATGTTAAGAATGATGAGGGAAATTAGAGTAAGAGGGCTTTCAGATATTTCGATCTGGAGGATAGAGGAGTTATTGACTACAAACGCTTCAAATAGGGTCTGGAGAAGCTTGCTTGTTTGTTTATCGAGCCATAGCTTAAGGCAGTATTCAGAAGGCATACCAGAGGTGCAGAACTCATGACATATGAAATGTTCTGTGCTATGTTCTTCGAGATGGGCTCAGGAAAGATTCAGAACCCTAACCCAATTTACGAAATGGCAAAGAAATCAGGTGGTTACATTACCTCCAATGGCATGACTAAAGTGATTAAGTGACTTATAAATATCATCTCACGAACGAAGCTGAGTGTCTGAGTTGCCTGGTGTTGGTGTTTTATTCACATTTTGGGGGAATCCATTTGAGGTTTCTACGGTTGATCTCTCTGGCTGATCTACCAGCATTATCGTATTTTTCCTTCAGGAATTACTCATCCATGCAGATTTGAGGATGTCCTCCCTGGTTTTGTATGAGGTTTATCTTTTTGAGTGTCCACAATATGTCGGACTGCACGATAGCAGTAGCTTTACTGATGTCTTCGATGCTAAACCCATGTCTCTTGTTTCTATTCTTCCTAATGAAGTCGATTATTCTCTGGGTCCACCAGGCCAGAAAACTGGCTCTTCCCAAATCAGAGAATGGTCGTTCTGGAGAGCCTACCCTCCCTTAAAGGAGCATCAGCTAATAACTGAAGCTAATGAGGAACTTCCCGTAGCCTTTCTTCTGATGACAAGGCAAAACCATAATACATGCCAGATTCTTCTTGGATGCTGGATTCTTCTCCTACAAATAACGAAACTGATACCTTGGAGAAGTAGCCTACTATCCTCCAGCCAACCTAATCGTACTAGCACAGCACATAGAACAGATAGAGGGTGGTTTCCACTTCTAGCAATTTACAGTCTAAGAATAGTTTGGAAAGCAGACACAGGTTTTAGCAGTATTCTAGACTCTGGGCTGCGTCTACCTCGAATACAGAGAACATGGCGGCTTAGTCTCTGTATATTTACTGCCCTGGCGGACAGTTGCGAATGGAAGAGCATTTAGAGATGTGTTTAAGATGTCGAGACTAATCGCCGCAAGCATTCAGACAGAAGTCGCAGACATACAGACAGTCTAAACTTTGACAGTTTTTGGGATAGGGACTGAAGTACCAGGTAGGGAACTTGTAGTTGCCTAGCTGTATGTAGTTGATAGATTTGATGGGTTAATTTTTAAATCTGCTTATATCCGATATTCGTTGGTTCGTCTAATTCGATCTCTAGGTACCTGACGGACCCTCTCCCCCGTTATCCATTCATCTAGCCTCTTGTCCGTACCCTCGTAGTGAACATAATATTCGCAGACAGTCTCATTTGTTCTTCGGATCTTGCGGGGGGCTAAGTTAAAATTCACAGTCGAACAAAGGCCAAACCTTCGCAGGTGCTGACCACTCGATAGACACTTACTATTAGCATAGCGACAAGCTAAGATTCTAGCCTTTTGCCATTGGTTGGGTTGATGTTCAGCTTCGACGAAATATCGTTTGCTGACTGCTCCTTCCGGCTCCATAGGGGAGTGCTATCGATGCTGCTCCTTATCTGAGTCAGTGGACCTGTGCTGTCTTCTGTAGGACTTCATGATTTTGAAAATCAGTATAATCGAGTGTTATTAGCAAAATATTGGTTAGCTTAAGCTAAAAGAAACTGAATTCTAGAATCTGCTTTAATTAGCAATTTGGATAGTTTATGAATAGAATAAAATAAATAATGTTAATAATTAAGTTAAATTTAAATTTGAGTCGAGACTTTTTAATTTAAGTTTTACGATTTTGATCATGATCTTATCCATATTAACAAGCACAAATTGCTGTTTAAGATACTGCTTAATATTTTTCATCGTAAGAGTCTAATCAACTCTAACCACCTAGGTTAACCCTTTTGGCTGAACGGACTGACGCTCACTGACCTTATTTTTCATCACTCAAATAACAAAACAAAAATGCTATTCTAGCGAAATATTACAAAGAACTCGAAAATATTTGCTTCATTGTTTTGCCCATCATAAATCTATTTCAGTTGAATCTGGAGGATCCACGAACTGCACCATTTTGAAGCGTCTTCTAATCTCCTAGTTGTGCGGGTTCTTAGGTCCAATCCAACTAGTATGCTCCGTTCGAATCTTCATCCAAGCCCAGTCAGCCAGATAAGAATGGAACAGACCAGAAGGATGGAAACCATCGCACTTCTCGATCATCATTTTGGGGTCTTTGCCTTCCCTTACCCTCCGCTACAAGATGTCCATCGTCGGCAAGTCGTAGTACACCATATCGAAGTTCTTCCACTTCTTCGTGTCGATAATTTGCTGGTAAACTTTGGAGAGGTTCTGAGCTCTTTCAGTGGTGAATTTTCTTATTGTAGCGTTACTGTTGAGCCAGCCCCAGCATGGGCTGATATCCAAACAGTTTAAGAAGTTGTATAGGGTAGCGTATGTGATGTTTAGAGGGTGCATATCGTCGTGAAGGTTTTCGAATAGGATGTCACCATCGCCCAAACCGAAGGCGAATACATGGCTTCCTTCAGGGACAGTGCTGTTAACCCAGTCCAGAATATTGATGATGTTTTTACGGAATTCCTCGACGGTAGTCATACTGTTAAACGACTTATGGCAAACATCGTTACCTATCAGTTATAAGAATACTAAAAGAGGGTGGTCCTATTTAGGATCCCTTTTCATCGCTTTAATGTTACCCATAGAATTACAAGAGCTTCCTCCGTTAACTCCCAGGTTCTGATAATCGTTATTGTTACATAAATTCCACTAGCGCACATATTTATAGACTGAATGTGACAGATAGTCGGTTTGGGTATGCCCTGTATATCCCGACTCATGGGGCACATCCAGTTCGTCAGCCATCCTCTGCAAGAGATCCTTATATGTTCCTTTATGCATCATACTAACATTAAGATATCTCTCAGGGATGGAGAAATGAGCCCCGGCCGAATCTCCCAGCACAGCCAATCCTAGCCTTTTGCTTTAGCTGCAGTACAACTACTCAAAGCTTTTTCCTTTTGGCGATACCCCATAGATACCATTACAATCGTGATCAACTATCGTATTACCGGTCTTTCTACCTGGATAAATTTTAGGATTTAGTTCGTCACAATCAGCTCCCTTCCAATGGTACCCTCTAAATGTCGAGATATCAGAGAACGTATCGTTATCAAAATCGAATGGAGGGTCATGCTGATTGCCGAACCTATCAACAAACAGGTGGATGAGCCACTGCCATGGTGGTAATTTTTGTAGCTCTCCGATATTCTATTATCCTATTTCTTGGGTTAATTTGTCCACGATAGTACAGTTTGGATTCTTGCAATACCCCAACCTTAAGCAAGCCTTATCGGCAGGCCTAAATAACAAAATATTTACTGTTTGTTGACGAGGTAACCAATGAGAGCAGGTCCAGACTGTTAGATAAATGCCTGGCAGGTTGGTTTGAAAATAGTGCCATCGAAAAACTCACAGAACTCCTTAACCACAAATTAAGTCACATCTTTTCTGTAGTAGCTGATGTAGTTCTCCATCACCCTCAGAATAACCACGCAGATGGAACAATGATCATTAAATTTTCCGACTTCCTTCCCTTTGAAGTCTGAGTTCGTGCATTTTGATGAGAGTTCCTGTAGGTCTGCCTAGAACACCTCAAAGGTGCTTTACCAGTCTTAATTGTCGAAAGTGGATACAGCATGAGTTAAAAGTGCTTGGCAGGTGGAGTTTGTATGGGCGGGAGGGTGCCTTTAAAATTGGAGTCCTCTGTGGAATTGTTAGAGCTAAAGATTTATAACCATAAGTCGAGAGAAAGCCTCACTGTAATTCTCCTCATCAACCTACCTTCGAATGTGAAGGATTTGCTGTTCGACCTTCCAAAACAAGGGTGAATTCTTGCATTGGACTACCAAAAGTAGCAGCAAACTTATAATCGCTTTCATATATAATAAGTTACTTAGATAGACCAATACATTCTTGAGGGGAAGTTATGAGGGCACTATCCATTAATGTAATAATCAACAGTTAATTAAAATTAATCTAACAGAACTGTAATTAGGACGTTTTTATAATATCCCATAGCTCACCTGAAAAATAGAAGTTGAAATTGGTTGTATGGTTGGTATCATCAAGCACTTAACAAAGAAATTTTAAATCGATGGGACCAACTTGCCGTCTCAAATACGTCTCAATACTAAAATAGAGCTTTCAGAAGATGCCTCCTGCCTTATCACTATCAAATAAGCATTACATCCAATATTCTTAGTTGTAGCAATATTAATTGAAACATCCAACTGCCAACTTAATTTAAATTTGAAAAACATAACGCCCACCTAGATAAGCTCATCGGACGACGAAATACCCTAAACATTTAGTTTGTATTGATCATTCCCACTACTTAATACTATAGAACAACAGTTTCACTTAGTTTTTTACGCTTTTATTTTGCCGGGAAAATAAGGGACCTGACAACCTTACTTTCCCTTCAAAGTGCCACATCCAGTAGGTATAAACTTACCCTATCGACTAATAGTGTCTCTATCCAATTATATTCTGTTGTTGAAATCACTGAAAGAAGTCCTTCCCTTAGGTATGATATCCAAACAATTTAAATCCTGAAATTGAACCTCCCATCTCTCAGATACCACAGTGGTATCGATATTGTAAAATGGTTTCGAAATTGAATGTTCGTAAAGGACTTATATTTGAAAAAAGGATGGTTTATTTAAATGAAAATTAAAATAAACAAACGAATGTTCAAAAAAACCGTAAATGTGGCTATAAATTCCAGGTCGTTAATACTTTCATATTGAATTAATCACATGAAACTTACAGTGTTGGCACTACTATTGGTCTATACATTCACCACCAGGATACAAGAACCTCTAGATACAGTGGGAATATTTACCGCCTTAAACAAATTCGGAGTGAATAGTTTTAATGAAATAATCCCACAGGCATTCTATAAATACTCAACTGTTGTCAAAATATGGAGTGGAGATAATTAGGCAGGGGCATCCTCATCAATCTACAATATCGCCATTTATCCAGTCCCGGACTCAAAAAAGACCTACTTTGGTTGGATAGAAGATATCACATTTCCGAATGGAACTGTACTGCCGGGATATGGTAGTTCTACTCAAAACCCTCCGCCTGTGTTTTCTCTCGGACAGGATCCGGACACAGGCAAGATTAATCAAATTAAACTTTCAAAAGACTTCTCAATAGATATTCGAAATTTTGTCTATGGACTTACCTCACAGTTTACCCCCTCCATCATCAGCCCCAGCTCCTATACCTTCACGAAGGAGGCCACTACTAAAGCCAACAACATTAACTCAGGTGGACAGTCCTACAACTACATTCTGAAGAGGACCAGAAAAGACACAACTATTAGTAGTGATGGGGAGCTCCAACAAGATATCAAGATAGGTCCCGATGGAGTGTTGGTCAGTTACCATGCAGAGTACTACTTCACTTTAAAAAGCTCGGAGGGAGTATCACTCCAAGATAGCAAGAAAGCTGGTAGGTTCGAGAAGATAGAGACTTATGTTGTGCTTGATCTCAAACTTAAGGAGATAGTTGCTGCTGATAAGAAGGTGTTGGATGAGGTTAATGCTATTCTCAATGGCAAAACTTTTCAAAATTATACAGTAAATCAACTGAAAAGTTAGGTTAATGGGGAGTTCAAAGTGAGTGCGTACCAGAGAGCCAGAGAATCAAGAGCAGAACTAGCTACTGAGAATGCTGCTGACCTCCCTACCTCTCCAGTCTGGGACTAAACTGCCTCTTAGAAAGTTGTTATTGATGATGAGAAGACTATCGCTTCTTTAGAGGTATTCAACAGGCAAATTAAAATCGGTATCGCTGAACAGATATCCCTTCAAGCCAAACTCCCATTAAACCCTTAAATATTAAGAACTGTTACCGATAAATGGATCAACGATTATTGGCTCAAGCTTATTTCAAGCGATAAAATTGATTAGGGGGCCCTAGACTTCGAGGCTCTGGCACGATTTATTAGACTAAACCCACTCTTTACAACATGGACTGAAGAACAACGACTGGCTCTACTCCTCAAATACGATGACTAGGTAAACAGAAGGATAAATCTACCGATGGAAAATATTATTACTATCAACTACATCCAAATAGTATTGCTTTCGTCGAAGGAGGTCATCGAACTGCCTCAGTACATTGGTCCCTCTGACCAGGGAGGAATATCAGGAACGAACAAGGGGGTATGGACATCCAGCATATTTGTACCTTTACCCTAGCCTGTCTCATGGATTCGGCAGGAAATCAACATCAATATCGGCCATTCAGCCCAAAACGATATCCGGTCTGAGAGAATAAACGATGTGAAGTTTAACGTAAAGAATAGGCTGAACTTGTAGCTGGAAGCTAATATTTAGGCAGTGACTCATGCTAACTCAGCCTCCTCAACGGCAACTGTGAAAGGATCTTTGGTAAGCCTTACTGCTGAGCACAATACTGAGGTTCAAAAAGGAATAGTTACCAATCCAAAGGCAAAGGTTACCCTTTAGACTACAATACAACCTCACAGCTACGAAATTGCTACCGAGAATAACTCAAGATAAGTCAGCCAGGACAATATTGTTTCGTTTAGAAGTACTTATGCTCCGTCTGCATGATTGATGAATAGTTTCTAATTTAATACTTTAATATGTCTATGATTATTGAGAAGAAATACAGCTATATCTGAATCATGCGAAGAATGTCCACTTGTGATGGCTGTCTCGAGCATTACTGTTAGCAAATGGATTGAGTGATGTAGCTATCTAACTGTTAATGAAATCCATAACATTGAAATATGTCTTTTGAGGGGGAGCTTATGTTCGAGGAGTAGAAAACTTAGATAGTTTTGGAGGTGCTGGAATGTCGTCTAAATGGAGCTATTCTTGAGGGTTCTCTAAGGAAAGATATTAGGAATTTTATCCCGTAGAATAAGCTAATTACCCTGGACCAGCAACTGCAACCCCTCCCCTGGCGATTTGAGGTTCAGTTCGTAGATTCGAAGGACTTTGATGTTAAGTATCAGTTGTATGTGTTAGACTTGCAAAGGTTGGGTCGGTTGGACTGATGGCATTCACATATTAGCAGCTTTGGTCATATTGCCGAAATTAAGATTTTTCAGGGCATAGATACATTCGACAGGTTTTAAACCTAGCATCGTACACGAACTCTTACTAACACTCAATCCCTACCGACTAAGGCCGGCAATTTAGACCAGTCCAGAATGTCCCTAAGATGCACTTCGGAACGAGATCTTCCGCAAAACTAAAACATCCCTGCCCATTCCAATAAGTCCCTATCACACACTTTATCTCCTCTTTCATTTATCTGCATTCAGCACCATTCCAGTAGTACCCAGCCAAACATTTGGTAAGGTTCTTCCCCACACTAATACAATTATTAATCGGAGAGCTCCACGCCGTCCCCCCATAGCACCGAGGTTTATAAGTAAGTTTATGACAGCTGATACCATTCCAGTAGGAACCTGGATCACAAGTGCTGGAGAGAAGTACGACGCATGCTTCTCCATTCCAATAAAATCCACTACTACAAATAATTGGAAAGGAGGTTTTCTTACAATAGAGCCCAGTCCAGTGTTCATTATCGTCGCAGTGGTTGTGCTACCAGTCTATTAGGCAGCTGCTACCATCCCAAATATAGAACTAACCGCATTACTCCTGAGTTTTAGGGCATCTATTCGGATAGTATGCTGAACATTCGGTGCATACTCCACCTACTCTCATGTATCCGTAGTCACAGGTACATTTTCCGTTGACATTTACCATGTTAGCTGGACACTGACATTTTTATCCAGCCCAGAAGGACTATCCTCTGCAATGAATATCCTGCTATTGTAGAGGGAGACTGGCCAGTCCTAGTAAGGTTACGAGAGCAATCACCAGATATTATTTCATAGACAAATATACGATTATTAGAATTTATAATTATTATCGGCGTCTATACCGTTTTATTAGAATATGCTGGATTATGATTTATATTATTAAGATATATTTTGTTGCATAATCATTTGCAATCGAGAGGGCATTTTGTGGGTGGGGCGACTGGCTTAATTGGTTTTCTAGGTTTTTGACTTCCGTTTCTGGGTTTGTCTGAGTTTTAGCGGTTGGGTTTTTTGGACGAATTACCTTTGTGAGGTTTGGTGTTTGGGGAACCTGTAGAGCCAGTGTTTGTTCCAATAACTGGAACACCAGTATTGACTGTTGTTAGTGCTCCAACAGGGACAGCTCCCACAGTTCCAAAGGGAAGTACAACACCACCTGTAACAGCGTTACCTTATCCTCCTGTACCGGCACCAGTTCCAGCATTGTTGTAAATTGAACTTCCTCCAATGCCACTTCCATCCCCTCCTGTGGCCAATGCTGTTCCTACGCCTCCAGCACCCAGAATTCCAGCGAGTGACCCAGCGTTGCCATTACCACCTTGGCCGATACCTGCTCCTCCAGGACCGGCGATAGAAGCGCCTCCAGTTCCAGACCCGGCACCTCCGTTTGAAATTGAGGTTCCACTACCAGCAAAGATGCCACCAGTAGCTAATGAGTTTGCATTACCTCCCTGACCTATTCCTGCACCTCCAGCTCCCCAGATCGACTGACCTCCGGCTCCTGAACCAGCTCCTCCATTAGCAATTGAGATTCCTCCATTTAGTAAATTCCCGGTAGATAAAGCATTTCCATTGCCTCCTTGGCCTATGCCAGCTCCAGCGTTGTTGAAAATAGATGAGCCACCAGTTCCTGTACCTGCACCGCCATTTGCAATGGATATTCCATTAGAAACTGAATTTCCAGTACCACCTAAACCAAGACCAGCACCACCACTTCCATAAATAGAGCTTCCTCCAATTCCTGAGCCTGCTCCCCCGTTAGCGATTGCCACACCTCCCCTGAGAAATCCTTCATTGGAAATAGCGTTGGCAGCTCCTCCTTGGCCAATACCTGCTCCAGCTTGACCGTAGACACTGCTTCCTCCTGTTCCAGTTCCCTTTCCTCCTTGAGCAATGGCTACACCTGAAGTGCCAGAACTACCTCCAGCACTGAGAAGGACACATCCTTTTTGTGAGTCAGCCCAGACTTTTCCTAAGGCACAGCTAGGTACACCAGTAGATACTGCCTTATTGACAAGAACAGCAACAAGCAATAGGGAAAAGATGTTTTTCATATTTTAATGATTATTAATTAAAATCTTCGGGAGGCCCTTTAAAGGCAATCCTATTATGCTATCATCAATACCAAGATTTTATGGATTCTCTATGCAAGAGAGACTGACGAGATGCCCTCGGCGACGCGTTAGTTTATTTAATATAGGATTTTTTCGGTAAATAATATCGTCAAGTTACGATACTTAAAAATAGGTAGAGTCTCCTTGAATACCAAAAAAATGAAGTTTGTTAATTGACTTGATGTAGAGGATATATTTCCATGATTACTCCATTTAAATAAAGTTATTTGATGATGAGAGTAAAATTTCGCCAACTATTTTAGCAGATACTTCTCCAGATCTGGTCCACGTCCTGAATCTTTGAAATTTAGGTTGATTTGGACGGAGGGTTTGAAGGATAAGGCGGGGGATTAGACCTGCATCAAAAAGATCCAGTTTCGAAGAATTCACTCATTTTTATAAATTACAAATTCTTTATTCAAATATTGTGTTGTTCAGCTCAGTTAAAAAGCTTCACTATAATAGAATAGTGCAAAGAAAGGGAAGTAGGTTTCAATGCAGCAGCTGGGGGATAAAGCCCTTTGCAATCTACCACTAAATAATCAGATTTTGTTTCTATTTCTTGTTAGAGAATTTTGACTTTATTTTTAGACTTACACCTGCTGGCTAAGCGTTATTTTTGAATACACTTATGATAGGGCTTTCTGTTCAGAGTTAGCTATCAATCATAAAATAGTTGTTCCTAAATTTCTATTTGAGTCTTCTTTAATGCCTTTGTATTCTCAATGTGGAATGATGCCTTACTTTTAAACTTTGCTTTGAATTATTAGGAAATTCGACTGTGCTATCAAATTTTACAATGCTCTTATAATTACGCTCCCGATGAGATAATGCTCTCTTAAAGACGATCCTAGCAGACACTTTAAGATGGCATAAACATCTTCAAACAAGGAAGAATACAAGGCAAAATTCAATTTAGGTGTTACGTCAAAAACAACAACTTTTTCTCTTCGTTCATCACTCTCATATTAATCCTATCAGGAAGAAGTCTCAACTAATGAGTTTCGGAGCATAGAAGGATAAACTTTATACTCAATTCGCTGCAATAAATGTTTGATTCGTTAATCATTTGCACTTGGTTATGCAAGGCTTGGGAACTGGCTTGACAGGCTTGATTGGCTTGACTGGCTTAACGATGACTGGGAATACAACTCCTTGACCAGCGGTAGCACCTCCTCCAATGCCAACACCAGAACCTCCGGGTCCCCAGACGCTGCTTCCTCCGACTCCAGCTCCAGAGCCTCCAACAGCAGTTGTTGATCCTCCTCCGAGCCATCCTCCTGCTCCGCCAACAGCGGTAGCACCTCCTCCAACGCCAACACCAGAACCTCCGGGTCCCCAGACGCTGCTTCCTCCGACTCCAGTTCCAGCGCCTCCGACAGCGGTTGTTGATCCTCCTCCAAGCCATCCTCCAGCTCCACCGACAGCGGTAGCAGAACCTCCTTGTCCGATTCCTGCTCCTCCAGCGCCAACAACACTGCTTCCACCAACTCCAGTTCCAGAGCCTCCAACAGCAACAGTTCCAGATCCTCCGACTCCACCGCATCCAACTTTGCATGGCTTAACAGATCCTCCACAGAATCCCTCAGTGAAGAGGGCAGCGATGAGTCCAGCGAACAAAACTTTTGCCATATCTTATTGATTATTAACTCAATCTTTTAAAAGCACAATTTATAGTCACAACCACAAAAATGTGATTATACATAGGAGCGTCCTGGGTACTGTTCTGTTGGATAAATTTTGAAATTTCGGCCTGGGTTCAGCCAAATCCACATTTAGACAATTTCAGTAATTTCTATTTTTCAACTCTTCAACTTCTGGAGATTGATCATTCGACAACTAATAGGTGAGTATAGCCTAAGAGAATCTTCTCATTTTGAATCCTTTCAAAAATACAGAGATTTTTATTTAGTTAGTTTATGAATTGAAAATTTGGGGATGAGATCATAGGGTCTTCCTCAACCTCAAAAGTCAACCTATTTTACCAGAAAGCCCTTGGCAATCAGGCTGTTAATTTGTATTTGGTCTGAGGGTAATTTGTGAGTATTTTGCAAAATATGATCAAAAAGTGACGACTTTGGAAGTGACTTGAGTTGTCGTTAAGGCACTAATAGTCTATTTCAAAATTAGAGGCTTTTTGAGGACCAGCAGAAAATTAATGTTCATTTAGCTTTGAAGTTATATGCTAAACTCAATAAGTTCTTCGATAGGATCTTCACCACCAACACTCAATACTCTGTAACCCACACTTCGGTTAAATAACCCATCAGAACTCGCTGACCTTTTGAAGGGGGTTAGTGAACCTCTCTCCATATTGAAGAGAAAATGGCCAAAGCTTATGGAATGTAATCAATTATGGAACTGCAACAACTAGCGCCTTTATTGGAGGTAGGATCCCCAGCCGCTTGACTGTAATTTACTCAATCGAACCTTGCATTATTGTGTTTATCGTTTGAAATATATTTAATTCAAAACAATAACTGTCTTATTGGTACTAAGAACTAAAGATTACTAGCAACCAATGCCCGTCGGTCCAATCTACTGTTACTTTACTCAAACATAATCTATTAATTGGAAATCGAAAGTTAATCTTTTACTTATTTCATAGTAGCCTATAATTTTAGAACAGTTATGGATCAGACAACGGATAACTATCCACTTATAGTTTTGCTGAATAATACATGAAAGGTATTGCAAGCTATTTAGTAGTACTTATTAGAGTCGATAGTCGTTGATATTCCGAAGTGCTAACAAACGATTTCATTGATTCACTATTAATAGACTCCCTGTAGGACAACCATAAAAAGAGTGTATTGGTTACTGTTGTTTGGAAATTAGTAAATCCATATTTACCAATTTTACATTCGTTAGAACAAGTTGGTTAAAAAGTAGAATAAATATTCGATAGGATCATGGGCCAATATATGAAGTTGAGTCTCCGCCAATAGCTATTGAGTCCCCTCCGTTTCAAATAATCCAGCGCCAGCCTGTGAGTTTGCGTCTCCTCCCTGGGACTGCGAAATAATGTTCTGATGAAATTACTCAGAAGGTAAAATCCTGTATGGACAGTTGCGGAATCGCCACCTTTTGCGTATGAGCTCGCTCCGTTTCCCAATAATCCAAAAAATACGCTTGAGTTCGCATCTCCTCCCTTGCTGATAACTATGATTCCTGCGTAGGGATTAGCCATGATCATGGCTGCTAATAGTAAGAGTCCCAGGACTTTCATCTTATTATTGATTATTATTTTGAACTCTTCCATAGGTGCTTTTATAGTGTTATACTACTCTTGGTCTTAAAAGCCAGATAGCATGTAGAGCTTCCGAAATTGACCTCTCAAGGTCCGAAAGCAGTCGTCCTTACCTTACCGTCTTTGAGAGATCATTTTGCTGTCGTAAAATAGACTGTTTTTCCAAACAGACTAATTGTATTTGGAGGGTAGAAACAGGTTTTTACTCACACAAGTGATTAGAAATCGAAAAATTCGGCTTTGTTTTGTAATGTTAATTTTCCGAACTTCCGACAGGCCTGTTCAGCTCCACCAAACCTACTCTGGCAGACCTTACCCTGCAATGGTTAGACGTATGGTATGAATTTAGAAATAAAAGCAATCGAATCATAGTAGTTGGGCAGCTGCAACCAGATGGATACCTGCCTAGAACAGCCATTTGATAAGGTAAGGGTTCTCATTCGAAGGTTTGAGCATTTGGCTGGCTGAACCCAACATCCCTTGGGGTCATTGAATGAGCATTTTATTTTTCTATTGAGAGTGCATCGTAGAATCCCTACTATAATTGTTTAATACTCTAATTAATTTAGCCGCCGATTTTGCTTCAAGCTGAAAATTTGCAGCTGAAAACGTTCTCAATCTATTTATTAATCTTTTCGAAGTGCATATTAGAAGTATTCGGCTATCGATGTAGACATTCCTTGATTAACAATTTGCTAGTTACGGCAATTACCAAGATAGTTACATTGCATCGATAAGAAAACAGCTGATAGGATCGATGTAGAGACAAAATACAGTAGTTATTAAATGAAAACGATTAAACCTCAATGAACTTTTTTAATTTATTAAATATTGGGCTGCCTATCGAATTATTTAATGAAAACTAGTTGAAAACGCCAAGTTGAACATTTTTAGATTTACTGATCTTTCAACTTTAAGTATTAGTTTAGGTAATTCAGTGATGTATTATTTGTATCGACAAAGTAGTAAATTAGGTTAGCTATCAAACAACGGGCAGCTCTTTAAAAGAACCAGATTAATGCTGGGTAATATCCTAAAGACTATTAATGCCTAGTTTCCCTTTTCAATCTGTTTAACATTATCTCTAAACAAAGCCAGATCTATATTGTCAAACAATAGCTTTTCGAATGATAATAGAATCAAAACTCATCGGAAATTTTGATTATTAATCCCAGAGTTTAAACTGCTTATAATAATATTGCTCACATTTCGGGACATGCATAAAGCCTACCAATCTTTGACTGGCAGTCTCACCACCCATCTTCTCTTTAGAGCCTCCTTCTACGACAAGTTAAATCTTGCCACAACAGGCTCCACATTCAAGGTTATCCCTTCCTAATTCAGGCAGCAGACCTAAAAATCGAAAACACCAGCAAAGTCAAGCCTCTACCCAAGTTCGATGCCGACACCTTAAAGTTTGGGGTAAATTCGACTGACCACCAACTGGCAATCGACTGGAACAAGGAGCAGGGCTGGGCAAAGCCGCTAATCTCATAGTTGAAACCACTATCTGTGCACCGGTTCAATTCTTCCCTTCACTACTCCATATCCTGCTTCGAAGGGTTCAAAGCATATAAAAATTCGAAAGGGCACATCCACGCCTTCAGATCAGACTGTAATATGCATAGGCTCAAACATTCTTCCAAAGCCTTAAGCCTCCCAGACTTCGATGGCAATGAACTACTTAAGTGCATACACTAACTCATAAAAAAAGAGGAGAGATGGATACCGACTGAGAGAGGATTCTCCTTGTACATAAGACCCACTCACATATCCATGTAAAATACTTTGGGAGTTAAGGACGCCTCAGCCTCCCAACTATTTGTGGTTGTGGTGCCTACAGGCCCTTACTATCCTTCAGGGTTTAAGCCAGTATCTCTGTATTGTGAAACTGAAAAAATTCGGTCAGCACCAGGAGGCTACGGAATGTACAAGTTCAGCAGGTAAATTGGTTATTGATACAGCAATTACGGGCCAACTCTGCTATCAGGTAAATAGGCTCAGAAGAAAGGGTTTGCCCAATGTCTGTGGCTATTTCAAGATCAAGTAGTTGAAGTAGGAACTTCCAACATATTCTTCGTGTTCAAGGGGAAGGACGGAGTCAAAGAAGTTGTCACCCCAACTCTGGATGACGGGCTTATTCTTCCGGGAGTGACGAGAGACTCAATAATAGTACATTTCTTAAGAAGTAGAAACTCATAAAGAACAAAAAAGGGTACAACGTCACCTAAAGAAAGATAATGATCCAATAAGTAATCAAAGGACTTGAAGACGGAACTGTAAATTTAGGTTGACCTTAGGTATTAGAGGTGTTTGGGGCTGGAACCGCCGTTATCGTAAGCCCAGTGGAAGGCATAAACTACAAGGGCACCCAGTACAAAGTGCCAATCGACAGCAAGATGCATGCAGGGCCACTAACCTACGAGTTATTCAACCAAATGTTGGATATTCAATAAGGAAAAATCCCACACGAATGGAGCGTTCGTATAAAATGACAGACGGTTC
>JAOXNN020103416.1:0-30934 GCA_028571205.2 Hydropsyche betteni | reverse complement strand
CAGTGTAGCGTACGTACTCTAGGACGGTGCTTTCAAATGGTCGATAAAATCTTTCCCAGGACACCGGTAAACCCCTTTCCTGACTTAGTGAACACGTAATGAACTCTGAGTTTAAGCTGCCAACCATAGAATCACCCAACAGAAACAAATACAAGAAAAACCCAATCAATATTAAATTCGAGATTCCCTATTTTACAGTGAGTGGCTTCCAGGTGCGTTACCTAAACATAGTAGATAAGAGCGGCTAAAAGGCTTTTCCTTGGGTCAGATATCTAACTAAAAACGGTGAGTTTAATGTTAGAACAAGCTGATAACAATAGACTGTTGATAAAAATTGGGTACCCATCCAGTCCCATCCTTGTTCACCCCGGGTTCGCTTAGGGCTGAACATAAAATGATCCTACTATTAAAATATATGGGTATGGATATAGAAACGGTTCACGAGTCCGCCATTTTCACCCGTCAATATGGGAAGGCCCGCCACGTCTCTTGCTGGACCTCAGGTCTACTGCTGAAGCGGCAATATTTAGGTGAAAATCCTTTTTGATTTATTGTGAATTACCCATAACAAAATAGAACGGTTTAGATACATAAACAGGGCTGGCAAGTTTAGAAGTTTAGGGGACAGGATTAACAAGGGCAAAAAGAAAAGGGAGACAGGGCAAACACGGTCTATAATTATTAGAACATAATCTACGCATCGCAATAAATGGTTTTAATTATATCATATGTGACGAATGTTTGGGCTAGAGCCTTCTAAACACTAGCATCGATTTATAAGTTTATATAATGACTTCACTATACTAGCTCCTCAACAAAAAGAAGACCCACAACCTCTCCCTGAACACTATCAAGGTAGACGAAAAACTCTAGCACCAATTACTCCAGCAATTCGCCTCTAGAACAGTCCAATAAGCTCCTCTTTTACAGTTGGAGAACCAAAATCAACAACCAAATGCGAGTTCGATGCCCTTGCGGTTCCTGCCCAAGGAGTAGAGAGGCAAACAGATGACCGAGGACAGCAAACGAGGTAGATCTCCCTAGCAATAGAAGAAACTGTAGCAGGAGGCTGATATTAGTGATGGCCCTCTCAAAGGGAAGAGCACAGAAGTATTTAAACCCTTCCTCCGTATAACTTAAATACAAAAGCCCTAGGATATCAGGTCGGAAGAGACACTCAGAGCTGCATTCCTGTAGATAAAATCCATTTACAAGAATACCATCTACGAGACAGTTAGGTAGCAGCTAAAGTCTCTTCGTCAGGATCTCCACGTCCAGCATATTTAAAATAGCTTTACGGTGGAAGTGCTGGAGTTTTCGCTGGAATACAGCCTAATAAACAACGATATCGTAGAATTTTGTAAGTGCACGGGACAAGTGAGAAGTGTTTGTTAGAGTATGGGCGCCAAAATAAGGCCAATATATGTTGGGCTGGAGATTGTGTACCTGTTGATGAACGGGCTATTCAACCAATACCAACGTTTAATAGAGCAACTCAGTTATGAACAGCTAAGCCATCCATAAATTAGATATTCAATGGGGCTACACAGTTTGTTAGCGACAGACAACTTTGTACGGGTCGAACAATAGTACACAACCCCATAGCATCTACGCCGGTACATCATGCGATTCTACCGCAACAAGCTCATAAGCCAGAGCATAAAAAAACTTCGAAAGGCTATTATGTCAAATGCTAATTAGGAAAAGGATTTAGATGTGTTTTCAAAGATACTCGGAATCCCAATTAGGGAGATAAAGTAAACTGGTTCGTTTTGATGGGCCAACCTACTCGGCAATATGATAATTAAACATATTCAAACTTCTTCCTTATTATCATACGTTGGACTGTATCCTCCACAAAATGAGTGATCGGTCCAGATAGGACACAGAAGCCACCCATTTACCATCCGGACTCACCTCCAGAGACTTGATTCCGTTCATATGATCAGTGTAGCACCTCAGATGCAGTTCGCCCACTCTCTTCGAAACACAGGGATAATCGAATAGTCTGAGAGTGCCGATTTGATCAGCCACCAGCGCATATTTGCTATGAAGTTGAAGTATTTTGCTTATAGTATTTTCTCTGTGATAGGAAGAATGGATATTGATTGCTTTCTCGTTAATGACTATTCCACTAGATGACCACTGGATATCATACTCCACGAATATAGTATTGATACGCTTGAGCTCCTTAGTTTAGATAATACCCAGATCTTCAGAAACATCTTTAAAAAGAAGGTATTTATCATCGATACTGAAATCCAAAAATTACACCTCAGCTGAGAGTGTATGAGATCTGCTCAATTTGAACCCATCCGCTTCCACGTCGTAGAGATGCAGCTCGTTCTTCTATCTTTAGGAGGTTGCTACAGCTAATATGCGGCAGTTTGGAGAGAGCTTTGCATCGCTAATTACTGATTAGTAGCTAAGATTGTAGCAGGATACCAGACACGGTAGTTTGTTTTTGAGGTCCAAGGCAGAAAGGCTCTTTTCCATCACGATGATTGTGTACTGTTTAAAATTCAATATTTTTAGGCATTTCGTATGGAAATGATGCTAGAATGCCTTTGTCTTCCCCATTTACCATATTTGTAAATGACCCATCAAAGTAATACTCAGTAGGTATCTACTGTCCTCACTAAAGCACACACTGATTGGTTAGTCATGGTCAACACAGAACAGTATCTGGAGAGGCTACTGTTTCTACTCTACCCTATAAATGTCCCCTGAGCGCATGCCTACGTATACTCTACGATCGTTATCCATAGCCAGTGACTGGATATCATAACGAGGGGTGAAGAGTTTGTTATCGAGGGAAGGCATATTAACCTTAATGCAGTACTTTATTTGAAGGGAACGTTAGACTATGTCGATCATGCATACTTTGGAGTCTATTCCTCCTGTAATAAATGACTCTCCACCAGAGCATTACAATAAGGTTTTGACTGCTCCCTCATGCACTTGCAGTTTGTAAATAAGATGGTTCCTACCCCATAAATAGACCTTTCCATTCTCACAGCCAGTCACTGTTCGCCCGCCTACATCAATAACCGAAGTGAATGTGCTGTAGGAAGCTAAAGACAGTGTATAATTCTAAAATGTAAGCATATTGGCTGAATAAGTCCAGATGGCGAGATGCTGCACACCGCAAGTAAATATAACGTCATATTTATGTAGAACCATGTCTCTTATCATCCATGCAGGGGAATAGAGGAGGCTTGCAGTGCAGAGTACTCGTTTGTTGGGCCAATCTAGCATCATCACTACCGGATAGTATGCTTCGGTAATACCGTACAACCCCAGTACACGACCGTTATCGGAGAAATTAATACCTTGGACAATAGAACATTCGACTTATGTGATGCTCAGACAGATTTGAGAGTGTATTTACCACACAATAACCTTAGACTTGTGCTGTTCGGTACATAAAGCCAGGAGTTGTTTGTTCTTATCAACAGTGAAGCAGCTTACCTGAGGAGAGCATGAGAATTCCGAAGGGTCAGCTTTGATGATGGTTTGTTTGGAGGTGTCGTTGTCCCCTTTATCCGCCTCCTCCATTATAATGTTGGGTCCAATATTGTATATTAGTCTGTTAACTCCATCAAAGAACAGGTTCTTTCGTCTATCAAATGCTCTCCTACCAATGACTCTGCTAATTGACAGTTATATTTAGCATTATGGCTTATTTTAGATATCTTCCAGAATGGAGGAGATAAGTTCCCTCGCAGGAATTACAGTATTAAGGTAGTTGCTAAATTGCTGTTTACTGATAACCTCCTGATCTTCTATCTCCAGCTTCGACCCAGCCTCTTTCGTGTTCTCCTCCTACACAATCAACCTAAACTGTAGCACGCAACTATCACGCACACTATTAACAAATAAATACTCTGAATTGCTGCTGAGCTCCATCTGATAGATAGCTGAGGTGAGCCCTGGATGGGTTTTTCCAAGGAACATGTCAGATAGTTGAAGATCGGACATATTTTTATCTGTGATCAGACTGTTGAAGGGAACTACATGTATATCTCCGTTATAATCTCCATAGATTAATTTGCTGTCGAACCTTACCAGCTGGGAAATAGATAGCAGATTCTTATTATCCATGTAACGGGCATACACTGTATGAGGTAGGATGCAGTTGGACCAATCGACCTTGTTAGTCAACTCCTCCTACTTGAGAAAAGTCTTTTTGTTTAAGTCATACACTCTGATCTCGCTTTTCTGGCTGGATGGGACGATTATACGGTGCGGGCTGACTTCCTGATATCCTAGAACTAGCAGACAGTTATCATCGTCTCCAACAAACTTCATGTAGGTTGCGCATATCGATAGTTCATTATCCTCCGTTTTAATTGCTTAAGATATATTTTATCTCACTTATTAGTATTTGAAGTAGTGGTTTTCGGTCTGTCCTGAGAAGTAATCTCTATTTCGGAATAACATAACGATGGACCGAGGGTTCTATTCAAGATCATCAACTATCGGTTTCTCCTGAGGAGACGGCAGATACGATACGGCCAAGTAGGAACTATTATCACAGAAACTTATGCTAAGAACTGCCGATTTGAGCGTCTCGAAGTACTGAATCAGAACGAGAGTGAATTTTACTGGCTACTTGTCTCTGTCGTGGATGATCTTCGGCTCGTAGAGCCTCAAATCTCCAGTTTCAAACCCTATAGCTAGAAATTTTGCATTAGGACTAAATTTAAGGCAGCTGATTGAGGTCCTATCATAGAAATACCAGCCTATCGTTCTTTTTGAGTTGTAGTTAGTACACACCAGTTGGCTATCGCAGCAGGAAGACACTATCAGTGGAAGATTGGGATGTAGACTGAAGCAAGAGTTAGGTCCAACTAAATTCTCCCTTGAATATCCGCAAGCTATCTCCTGTTTAACAATCTTACACTTAGTTATTTCTTAAGCTGGTTGTATGTCTGCAGAGTCATCAAACCCGAAACAACTGCCGCAGCTTTGAGTTTTGTAAGATCTGTTGGGATTGGGATTTAGACTAGAGTCCATTTACAGTCGAAGGAGTTGGCCGTTGGATAGCCCAACTACTGTAATATTCTCATTTATATCGATACTGTAAGCGTTGAGAGGGTCTTCTGGTATGGTTCCTACGTTCTATTCTGTTAAACAGCGAACTATCTACTCTGAACGCAGGTGCACCTGGGCAAGCTATTTAAAGTCGCTGTTCCAGAACTTGATCATCTCGTCTTCTCCTCCAGTCACTATCAGCTGAGAAGAGTCTTTACTCGCACATTTTATAGTAATAACAGCTTTATAGTGAGCTTTAGCTTTAACCAAGAATAAGCGTCTGTTGGATAACAGAAGTAAGTTGCCGTTGGAGCTACCCAAGTAAACCTCACCTTACAACACATCTCCGGCAGTAGCCTCACCAAGTACCTCCGAAGGGTAGAGGTTCTTCCATATTCGTATTTACCTAACACTGACAAATTCATCCTTTGCAAGAATGAGAAACCTATCGATATGGTGGATGGTTGACCGGTGGCTGATCAGGTTACCTGTGAGCACATCGTGAATGTTAATGGAGTAGATGTCTCCACTTACACCAAATGAATACAGTAGATTGGAATAGAAAGCCATGTGAATAATGCCGTCTTGATGAGTAGTATGAAGAATGGTATCAGATACAAATATTTTTGGGGTTTTGGCAGCCTAACCTATCGCCAGGACATTATCTTCCGAAAGAGCAATGCAACTTACCCTCATTTTAGGCTTCTGCACTATAATCTGGTCGAAAGATATGAGATGCATCCGGTAAACAAAGCGAGAGTTGAACATGAACACCTCCTGAGGATCCTTCTTGTTAATTAAAATAGTATTTCTTTTGCTGGAGCATTGGAAACCGTAGATATAGTCAGTTATGAGCGATAGATTCGCTGTACCTGGTCTCGCACCAACACTGTTGGGATGAGTTTTAATGAGCTGTCCACTAATAAATTTCTATTTAAGCCCACCGCAGAGTACGAAAGAGTCCTTTTGAGCCTCATTCACAAGTTTATCGTATTTGGAATGTCTCTTCTCCCTCTTTGAAATGTCATTTGATATCGGCACTAGCTCAGTCAGATGTTTATCCTTCTCACTTACCTTGATATTGCTGTGTTAGTGAGCTGTCCATATGATTACTGAATGGTCAGCTGCACCCAATGTTATGAAACAATCATTCCTAACTGGAGCTATCAATCGAGAAACAGGACCAATATGCCCATACAACTTTGTATAGCTATTCGACTCCAACTACAGCACGCTTTCATAGCACCTGATAACTCCACAGCTTTCCGTCAGCAATATTGACTTTTGGTAGCCACCCAGCAGCCCTGAAAGTTTAACCTGGCTATCCCTCGAAACAGAAATACAGAAGGTAGCCTCCAAATGAGACACATACATCAATTCAGTATCCTTAAACGAATCCTTGTGCTTTAGATCGGGGAGGTAGAATTGATATACGTTTCTACTATCCATGCACACAATAAACGATTTATTATCGTCTGAGAAGTTTACTGAGCAGGGACTCTAGTTCTAAAAGTGTATCTTGCGTGGTGCCTGAACTACAAAACTATTGTTGCTGTTGGTAAACACGAAAATATGCTGGTCTTTGGTGCACACTAGCAGATACGAACAGTCGAAGGCTAGTTTCACGTAGGTTATTTAAGAGGCACAATCGTAGCATCTTGGAGATTACTACCAGTCTACTCGAATATACAGTCTTCCTGACTGGCATCCCAGCACGAAGAATAACATTCCATTTTCACAGCTCATAATATCAATAACGTTGATTTGATCGGGGATACTCCACATATCTACCACTTAATGGGTATTGAGGGATACTCCCACTATCCTCTGGTTGTTGGTGCAGAAGAATAGCACTCTATCTGATAGACTTTATCTCTGGATAATGCCTATACTTTTAGATTCACCAGTAATTCTCATAATTGAAATGATCTTGCGGATATTCAGTTTCTTTTTGGAGTTGCTTTTGGCGAATCCTTTGAGAAGAACAGCTTCTGCCTATTCAGTCAGAATTAGTATGTTGGAGTTGTCAAGCCCGAAAAATGAGATACGGTTGGATAGCAGCAAAAGAGCCTGCTAATCGAGGCTAACACAAAAGTAAGGTTGCATGTTGTCGGTGGTTAAAACCATAAAGTCGTACAGCAGGATATGAGCTTTAGTGGCAACTATTAACCCTTACTAGAAGCACCTCACATGAATGACACTGGACTTTGCATTGGTCAGTAGAATGAAGTTTGCACTTCCGTACGATACACACAACTAACCCTATTAGTGGCCTGTTATGATGGCGATTGCTACCTAGTCGCTGGGTTTGCTACAGGAGCGAGAGTTCGGCCTGGTGAGATTGATATAGAGTGAGGAACAGCAGGTTATGGGAGAGTTTATACTATTAATTTTGATGGATTTGTAGGAGAACGCTTGCGATATTTAGAAAATGTAGATTTAGGAGTTGGAGCAGGCGATGAGTGATTGAGTGAGGGTCACCCTTGACTACTGATCTTCTTGATGGAATATGTAAATAGAGTTGAGTGCCAGAATCTCCTGTCCAGGCATACAGTAGCTATAAAGTAACTGATAGCTCTCCATCGAATGAACCAATATGCTATTGTGTAGCTACGAACCCATACTCACAAGTTTACTGCCTTAACAACTAAAACTCAGCATTCCAATACATTTGGTATGGGTAGTGGCTATCCTTCTGATGGTCTACTGGGTATCTCTACTCCAGATGTGAATTGAAGGTGAATGACCTCTCTAGCCAGTAGCCAACATTCCTTTGTAGTGAGTAAAAGACGAAATATGTTTTCTGTGTTAGGAATAGATATATTGCTGATTCTCTTCTATGGAGTAGAGGATAGCGAGACACCCGCTGGAATAAATAACATACCCATCAACGAACAGAAACGGTTATTTAGTGTTGAAAGTATTAATACCGAACACCCACCCAGGTTTATAGATAGGATGCCTACTGGAAGCCTCTCCCGGGTACGATATCTTCTTCGCCAGCTTCGTAAACCATGCCAACTGCTGTGTACTTACCAGTTATTAGGAATAGGCTGGGGACTAATTTCTGCTATTATAGAAATGTTTGGAATTCTGCCCAGCCACAATATTAGTAAAATCATGACTAATAGTTCTATTGATAAGTTAGAAGAAGTTGAGGATCTCCGAACATACCACACACTTCCTCAGCAGTTCCGTTATTATTATCCTCTTATTCCCATACCCAAAATATTTGCGCACTAGCTCCGCTATCTCCGAACTAGATGCCTTACAGTTCTTTCCCAGCATTTTAAAAGTAGCATTACATGCACATACCAGCATATACTCTAAATCTACATAACTTATGCTCCTAATCTAATTGAAATCGAATAGATCGAATAGGAACCTTAGCTTCTCTTTGAAGGTGCACTCGACAGCTGCAACCGCCAGTCCGGAGAAGAGTTCCAGTGCGTCGATCTTATCCAATTTATCCCTCTACCATAATAGGAAGCTGTCATCCACTCCGAATATCTTCTCATACTCAGTGCGTCTTATTGCGAAGCTATCACACACTGATTTATAAATACCGTGGAACTCGTACACCCTCTAAAGGGTGTAGCTACAGAGGAGGGTGACTGCCTACTTGTTTTCTGTTAGAACTTCGGAGATGCTTCCGAGAAATTGTCCCATTCTAAATTATAATTATTGTGTAGTTTACTATACGATAACAGTATCACTTGAAACTGTGCCAAGCCTCCCATATTTACTTCGAGATCAACCGGCCAGCCTCATTCTAATGTCGCTTCATGAAAGGATGCTATTACATCTAACTGAAACTCATTCTTGCTTGGGGATCTTTTATCAGAAGGCGACTTATGAAGTTGACCACCTCAGCTGAGAGGTTGACTGGGAATTGGAGGTCTAACGATAGAATCCTATCGTAGGTCTAAAGCTCGTCTTATTTAGCTTCGAAGGGGGCCTTCCCAGTGCAAAGTTAGTAACACAGAATTCCAATGCACCAGAGATCTACCTTCTCATCGTAAAAGTCTCCGGTTACGATTTCGGGTGGAACATAGTCTAGGGTACCACAAAACGTTTGTCTTTGGCTGAATTAGATATTGGTTTTACTACAAAGGAGAGTAGACTGCCCAACCGAAATCGCATAACTTCAACACTCCATAACTATTGAGTATGTTCTATGGTTTGATATCGCGATGCATGATGGACTGGCTATGTAGGTACTTTAGTCCAGCCATTACCTGTCTTAAATAGTAGGCTGCCTGGTCCTACCTAAAACAACCCTACATCAAGAATGCTGTACCTTGGTCTTTAGCTACCTAAACAGGCAACCATGAGAGGCTAACTCCAATAACAAGTAAATATTCTTTTAGTCTTGAAAGTATCCGTACATTTTGAGTGAATTCGGATGGTTGACGAAACTTTGAAGCTTAATCTCAAAATACAGCTGACCAAACATATCGGACTCTCGAAGCTCCTTCTTGCTCAGTGATTTCATAGCCATAAGGAACCCTGTTCTTCTGTCCCTTACCATATGGACATCACCGAAACGGCCCTTCCCAAGTTTCTTCCCGATTTCGAACTGGTTCAGGCAGAGCTGTCTGGGTGGAGTTTGAGGTAACTGCTGAGAGGTGTTACTGGTTGACCTTCCATTCCTATTCTGACCTTAGTTGTTGGCTACAGGTTTAAGTGGCTACTGCTGGAGGTACCCAGCAGTCCCCACACAGTTGCTGCGAGGTGTTTCAATATTTTGAGTATTATTGGCCTTTTACGTTTGAACTGTAGTTACTGATTCCTGTTTATTCTCCTTATTTCCTACTGCTACCTTAGTTTTAATGTTTCTAAAAACAGGATCCCGTTTATGAGATTTGATCTTCTTAGCACTCCCACAGTCAGATCCATTGGTTTTGAGCTTATTGTCAATACTATTAACGATTGATTTGGAGGATTGGGAATTCTGGCGAAAGGTCTTCCCAAAAGCTGATTTCTTCCTGCTGGTTCTAGCTGCAGTAGAGTTATCCCTACTGGTGGATTGCCCCTTCTTGCTGATAGGTTTCTCCAAATTCATATCTTGAACTTAATATTAACGGACTCCTTAATTCACTAATAAGGCGAAGAAGGCTGGCGCAATTACAATAGAGTTACAATAGAGGGTTACCTCCCAATACACCTTATAATTTTATTAAATGGCTGATATAAGTCACTCCACCTACTTAGAAGCATTGGTAGTTTACCACCGAATACTCTACCTCGATGATTCGAAGGAACCCTTCGTCACTGGAGACAACCTCTCCAAGTTCCTCCAGCTTATCAGCACTGTTGGATCTGTCAATGCAGTTGAACTACTCCACACTATGGATCCAAAAGCTAGACCCATGGATGGCGAGTACTTTTCCCTCTGCCTAGCTAGAAAGGTAGGTTTCTCGGTACCATCCTCCTACTTCGATATGCAGATACTAAACAACAGAATCAAAGACTTCCTCTGTGGGAGGCTATTGTACAATATAGAGGGGATCTAGGCATGGGATAATCAATATAATTAACTAAAACCCTAGGAGCTCGAAAACGAATTCAGTGCAATTCTTGGGTTGATTTCAAAACTCTCTAGCAACCTAGGATTGCCTTACTACGAAAAAATACTATCAGTTGCTTCCAGTCCTTATCTTAGATCACGGATAGGGATGGTCATCAAACCACTCCTATCAACTCTCTGTGGAACTATCATAATTGATGCTGTCTTCAAGCCACACACAGATCAGTAAGCAGTGCAGGCGTTAAACTGCCTAGCATACCTCTACATTGCTCTTCCTGCACTAAGTGAGGTCTAGCTTTACCAAAAGAACAACCTATTGAGTTATGCCGTGTGGGATAAACTCACGGAACTAGCTACATCAAAGATCCCCTAAATCAGCAGAAGATCGTTGTTAGTGTTAGCAATAACATCCAAAAACATTCCTATGTTTAGTGAGTGGCTGCTCAACAACAGCAGTAACGCCTCAACCCTGTTCAATCTGACTCTTAGTGTACTTACAAACCTTACGGGATTAGCTGAGGCACTAGAAATGTGGAAATACTTTGCCATTACCTGCAAAGTGTATTATCTTAATAATTATGAGGCGAGAATTAGAACTTCTATGCTCGACCTCTTTAAGCTTAGCTACAATAAAATTCCTCAGCTAAGTACAGAACTCTGTATGATTAGTCTGCAGGTTATGGCTGAAACTCTGACGCTCATCCCTCAACCAAATATAGAGATCAACACTAATTTGAAGAATGCTGCTACAGGGCTCAGCTCTTAAACACACCTATGCTTGTGGAAGGATATCCTTATGCTATTCTATAAGGCAACCTGCTGCTAAAACTAGAATGTCCTCAAATAGCTCACTACTAGCCAATAGTTCATCCACTTCGTTAAGGTACACTTGTTGGAGTCGTCTAGCAGTGTCCACGTTCTGGTCCTCTAGATAATTTATAGGATGACCAACATGAAGACTAACTTTCTCATAGAATAAGACCAACTGTTCCTGACAAGCCTTATGGAGGCAGCATCCACCAACAAAATCATTTACTCCGCAACTATCATGTCGGAAATATTGTTGGCGTTGGTACTGAAGAGGTTTAATAGTGACTGGAACCTGGAAAAACTTATTGAGTTTGATACTATAAATGCCCTGACTTCTCTAACTGAAGTTGCCATAAGAAAGAACATGGGGGATGTACTGTATGCATAGGCTATCAACACCTATCCCAACTTCTACATATTCAAAAACTGTATTAGAGCCCTCTATCTATTCATCTACAAACCGTCAGAAACGAATGTTAATATCTAACGTCGGATCTAGTTTTTCGTTAAGCATCTCAAAGTGGAGCATTTGGAGAGGTTGCTACAAGTTACCTAGGCTTTGATGGTATTCAACTGCAAATTTTCTTAAAACCAACTGAGGGAGCAAACCGACATCTATAGTGCTAATGATAGGGTCAAGCTCTATAAACTGATTAGTCTTTTCTCAACTGACCTACTGACCAATTCACAGGGCACTCCTTACATCGATAGAGCCAGGAGACTGAAGAGTAATAAGTGTCTTATTTAGAGGTTATGCATGTATTTCTATACAAGTACATCCCAGTGCAGTAGCTGTAAATCGATAGAGTGCCAATCGCTCTTTCCGTCTAGGTGCAGAAGCCTCCCCTACCCAACGGTCAAGTAGAGGTAATGTCGATGCGACTGCCCAACAAAGGAACCTTCTAAATATTCTAAAAATCCCTCAAAAACCTTCTAAACAAAAGCAACTTCTAAATACGTACCACTACCAATCAAATCATTTCGGACGATTCTACCTATCAGAAGGTTCTTGTGGATATTTTCAAAAACCACAGGACACAACCTAACTTTAGCCTAAGGGTCAGCGTTTCTGACCCTCCCTTTGTCCTCCAGTAGGCATACATCCCTGAGTAGTAGAAACACATGGTTGGATCTGCCAGATTACGACCGAACCTAAGTCCATTTACTACAACCCGAAGTGCCCAAAGAACCATGACCCCTACCAGATACTACGCCACCTAACGAAAGAACTGCAGATACTGTAAAAAAGCCGGAGACTTCCCAGGAGGCCTATGCACTGTATGCTCAGCTTCAGTCTCTCGTAATTTTTGAAATTGGATGTATTTGTTAATTAATCAACTATTATAAACCTTCAGCCACCTTGAGCACCTCCCTTCAAAATTATTAGTATGGCTGACATGTTGTCGCAGTTAGCTTTTATGGCCTTGCACTGTTCGATTATGCCACGGACTATCTTGTTTGGGTTCTATTCCATCTCCAGTTTTTCGTATCTGGCTCTTATGTAGTCAGTCTGAATTAATTCTTCTTTACAATATCGGCAATGCTCATAACATCAAGAATTCCGTCGGTAGTGAGGAATATGAATTAGTCGGTTTCACAGTTGAGATCGAATATGCAGGTATCAGGTAGACAGCTCAAAAGAGACTTTACCTGTCCCTTCATCTGGTTCTCATAGTCTTCTAAATTCTGCATATTTTCAACCGTACCTTGTACTCGAACTGGCCGATGCACCTTGACAGCATGCACTTACCCATTAGTCTATCATACTGAACAAATCCTCCAGCCTTCTCTATTCTTAGTTTTTAATCACCTCTGCTGGGTTTATGTTCGATGTTTAGCTGGTAAAGACTCTCCTTTCTAAAGATATATCCCTTGCAGTCACCCAGACTAAACACAAATACCCTTAGCCCTATTATTATCATCGTAATTAGTGTGGCTCCGCAGGTCTGGGATAGGTCTGGATATTTCTTCTGGAACTACCAATCCAACTCAAAGTAGGTCTTCGTCATTAGAATTTTCAGCACCTCATTGATATCAGCAACCGAATCAAGCATCTTACTCCAACCCTGGATCTTTTGCTTTAAATTCGCCTTGATATACTAGGCGGCTTACGGACCTCCGTGACCATCAATCACACAAAACATACTCATAATCTTCCATTAGCTGCCTCCGATATCTTCCTAAACTAGAAGTCCATCCTCCATCTACTTTCTAAACCCTATATCCTACCCCCAACCACTATTAAACCTAGTTAATTCGAACGATAACTCCCCGATTTTGATCTGGCTATGCATTGAAAGAGGATACTGAACTTTTGGAGGCAGCTTCGAGAACACCATGGCATGTGGAATTAGTCGATATTTCCTGACATGGGCGATAGGGTTCTTCCCCAGAAATACCTGCTCTGAATCGCCAGATATAACGAAATCCTACCATCCAATCTCTATCTGTAGGTCTTTAAGAGGTTCCTTCAGAAATTTGATATTGAGCCTCCTGTACTCCACATCCTCCTTATACCAGACTTTAGTGTCCTCGCAAATACGTTTAAGTTTTTATTTTTATTTCTTATCTAAGGGGTAGTTCTAATAATTTGAAACGTTAGCAGCGTAAAGCTGTTTGAGATTTTTAATGCCGTTGTATTGAAGGACATCGCTCAGGTAGTTCAGATGGTACATTTGGCATACTTCCTAAATTGAGTCGATTTTCTAGGAGTAGTTAAATACCACGTGCATACTGCCCACTGTAAAGGCTTCATTTTAGAGTATTTCCACTCCGTCCTCTGGTATGTTCATCCAAGGTTCCTGACTGTGAGCCATAATCGAGCACATAAAATCCTTTAAACCCATCAAACTTGAGCTGAGCTTGCTTCGTATCCAACCCCGCCCCATCAATCTGTAGGGTAAGCCCAAATACCTTGGCATCTCCACTACCAAATATCTCTCGTTCAGGATGGGTTCTAATAAACAGAAACCTATTTTTGTAAACACGCTCAATGCATTTAAGGACATACTTCAAGGGTAACTCTTCAATCTCAGTGATGTTGCTTTTCTATTGAGTTATATCAAAGTTTTATTTATGGATGGCTAGAATAGGGTATTTTGATTTCTTTACTGCAGCTTACTTGGCAACTTATCTGTTCTAACTGAGCTTCCCAGGTGATTTTCGACCACTCTGCCCAGCTACATCCATGCTTTTGGTTCCCTTCTTATCAACCTTTTTAGGCTAGCCAATGGTATTATTCTTCATAAGAGTTACAAATCCTTATTAATTATTATATGAAGGCTTAATTAGAGGGAATATCAACGCTACTCGAAATCCAAAGGCACCTTACATCCAGCAACTACTCCTATCTGTTCAGCAATATCATTGGCGTTATTGTAGCAGCTAGTGCACCTGTACCCAGAGCAGGTCGCTAAGGCTTTATCAATTGTATGACTATTGTGGATGTATCCTACTATAAGACTGACGCAAAGCACCACAAAACATGTAATGTCAGTATGGTATCAACGTTTAAGCACAAGCTGTTGGTGTTTCAAATTGGTTCGGTCATCCGGTTGGAGAAGTACATATGCATGGATGTAGATTTGCTTTTCAGTTCAATACTGAACAGTTTAGAGCTTCCTAAAGTCCAGGAATATCAAAATTCACCATCTATTAGAAGGGCACCCTCCAGGATAGTTAAGTTACGAGTATGTTTGAGTTCGGTATCATCCATGCTCAAGAGTTCTTCAGTCCTATTGTAGGCTTAAAACCCCTCACTAAACGCATCATCAGGCCATCTGCTTTTAATATGATACTCAGCGTCCGTTCTGTAGGCCCAGCCGTTAATGGAACTGCCTAGTACAAATTAGTCGACAAAAACGATAACGAGTACAAATTAACCTACCCTTACTCAAAGGTTATTGAGTAGCAAAATCTTGTTTATGTGAGGGGTATTGCAAACATCAACGGCTCGCTACAAATTAAACTAGCCAATCTAGGCTCCATGCTGGTTATTCCCTGCTAAGCAGAACTTACAAATTATTTGGCTATATATGCCGACTCTCTCGATTACTGTCCGAAAAATGAGTAGAATGTTCGCCTATAGCCAATGACTGAGCTTAAGCTTAAGATGCACGAAAAGTAGTATTTGGAAATCTCAACAGTATAGTCTTTGAGCTAGCAAGCCAGAAAGTACGAACGATGCCCAACCGAATAATTAAAGTTCTAGTTGAGGAACAAGTACTACTTAGATGTGTTCATATTGCAAATGTCTGGTAGGGTGAGACTCTATGACTGCGATCTCGATGCTTTTACAGACTTACAAACCAAATTACTAAACGGACCTGACGTGGAACTCAAGAATACAAAATATGTATACGAAATTATGATCGATGTGAAGGATGCGTCTACGCTCAAAGTACCTTAGGTTCTGCCATTGTATGTTTTTAGTTGGGATGACGAGGGAAGCGATTTCTTTCCGAATATCAACCTGAGTTTTTACAATAAGAGGATACACCAATATTCGGAAAATCCTAAGATGGCCGAAGCTGATGCTCACAAACTAACGCATCTAATCCATTAATGGTTTAAATGCCTGCCCTAGAAGACTACGCTTCACAACCTGGCTCGTTTGGTGGTGTAGCCAATCTGCACCAAGAACACACTATTCTACCGGGTCATCAACACCAAACTACGAACTCTGAAATTCGATCCCTACCTTATCTAGGTCTAATAGTGATTTGCATATACTGCCTATCTATCCATATTTAAACTAGTAGTATAGTAATTTATCATTCATATTGATTAATGTAAGACTCCGCTCAGAAAGACGATCTACAAAAGATGGCCAGGCTCTACCCCGACAAGATTCGAGTAGTGCTGAAGCGTGCTAAAACCTCAAAGCTGGCCGAATTAGCGAAGAGCAGGTGATACCCCGGTTATTTAGCATTTTGATGTCCAAAACAACCACCATCGCCAACATCCAAGCACTAATAAAGAAGAAGCTAAGTCTCACCAGTAACGACGCCATTTTCATGTTCGCCTATCGTAATCTTCTCCACTGCAACTAGAATGTAGGAGACCTCAATACAAAGTTTCAAACTGAAATTACTGGGCCTGGTATGGTCATAGAATACACTTAGTACTCGGTGTTCGGCTGATTATTGCTACCTCTTAACACTAGTATTACTTTCTTTCGCCACATCTACCTCTGCTAGCTTGAGTAAAGTTGGTAGGGGTAGCCTGTGGAAAAGATACTGGCCATCCAGGAGACGACTGCACTAGATATTGCATCAGTCTAGTTAAATCGGCCGTACAATATTCATAGGTCTATGCCAATGTTGGTCCTATTTAATTATAGCCCTCCATCAGTATTGATAATTATTTTTTAGTAAGGTCTGCTAGGACTTTTGATAATTTTGGCGGTTTTAAAGTTAGGGTAAGTCGTTAGATAATATAATATCGCAAGTAAAATGGACAAGAATTCAAAAAAAAAGTCAAAGGGCAAGGAGAACATCGGGACTTCCCTCTCCAGGACTCAGAAAGCAGGCATCGTGTTCCCCGTTAACAGAATTTGGAGATTTCTGAAAGAGATGAGGGATAATGGTAAAACCAATGTCACAGCCGCCGTCTACACCACTGCTGTCCTGGAGTATCTCACTGCTGAACTGCTTGAAATCGCTGGCAAACACGCCAACCACAACCACAAGAGCAAAATATCGCCCCGTCACATTCTGTTGGCCATCAAAGAGGATGAGGAATTCAACAAGCTCCTCAACAACATTACCATCTGTGAAGGAGGGGTGGTTCCAACTGAATCTGAAGCTTACTATGGTAATGCCGAACCTTCGCAGGCCGTCTGAACTTTGATTTCGTTTATACATTAATCTATCTTAACCATCGATTGAATTTGAAGGCAAATTGGAGGAGTTTGGGTATGCTAATAGTAGTTTCCCAGGCAGCTGCCAACATCTCTTGCCATATCAACCCGAATAGCCATATTGTACCATAATATTTTGGCTGTTAACACCCTATTTGCTAATAATTTGCTAAATAACCAACTGCTTTCAGTCATTAAATAACAAACAACATGATACAGCAATATAAACAATCTAATAGTTGGCTCAAAGTGCACGCATTTTCTCAAGATCAGACTGTATCTCCTCGGCCTTCAGTTTCCAGTAAAACCCTACATTAACTTCCCATTACCATAACTATTCAACAGCTGATCATTACGTTTCAACTTCTGCTTTTCTTTGGCTGATGCCTGATTCAAATTTCTCTTCTCATACCTGGGTTTCGGTCGACAGTTGGGGCATTCAAATGGAAACTCCGTCGCCTGTATCATCAGCTGCTTGATCTCTTTATAGTCACCCTTTTGTTATTCACAATCTGCATGTGTCCACTTGTTGCACTTATCGCACTCGATCCAACAAGACCCGTCATCCTCTCCGAAGTAAATCTGTTTGCAGTAGTAACAGTAATGATTTTACTTGTACTGTTTGAAACATACCTCACATAGATATTGGTAATGACCTTTATCGACCTTCACAACCTCGCTCTTTCCAGTTGAAGGACAAGTGTCGTTCATGCATCTCTTCATTATCAGGGGAGGAACCTTCTGGGGTTACTCTGGTCTCGAAACTTTGCAAGTTGGAATTGATTATGGTGGTTTGTTTATAGACTTCTACCCGTACTCTTCTTCCGATTGGATGTTGGGGTCCCGAGAGCTCATTTAGGCTTCGTTGGAGACTGGTCCTTCCTCTTCGATGTATGGTTATTAGTTTTAGTTGTCGTCGTTCATGATGTTTGATTTTTCTCTTACAATATTATGATAATATATTTCTCACATACTATCAGTTGCGAAGTGGTACAATTTAGCCTACTGCTTTTGTGTATGTATCGATTAAGTTGTCAGCGTTGTTGCAATTGTGTTCTAAGCAGTTCTAAAGTTGATCGAGCTATTTCATAATAATCTTGACTTTAGCCCACAAACTTTGATTATTTTTCTTTGTTTGCGTATTGGCTTAGTTAATTGATGACGAATAGCTCTTCAAACTTTCCATTCCCTGCTACAGCTACCTAGTTTATTCATTTTGTACTGCTCAATACTAGAGTTTGCACCTATTTATTGCTCTTACGAGTCGATGGCACCCTCCACCTACTCTATGTCTCCCTCAGCGATCTTTACCTTCTTCAACCGCTACTCATTTCTACATCAAACATTCAATACTTTTAATGTTACTACTTTATTTGAGATTGCATCCTGCTCATATGCTTAGAATTTGCGTGAATGACCTCCTCCAGTTCAGCTATCCTGATTTTACTGCTGGTTATTAGTCTGCCATCGCCATCAAGCACTCCCTTCAGCTCTATTTATACTACTTTGGCCTCAGCCAATAGCCTATTGTATTAGGTGTTGGATGCATCCTCCACCATCATTCTCAACCTGGAGTTTTGTTCCTTCGCCTGCAGAAGCCGTACCCTAAGTCCCTCTATTCCATAGTCTGTGAGGTACTCCTACTAAATCTTTTACTTAAGTTTCGCCAGTTTCTGGATCTGCTCGCACAACTCCTCAGTCCCCCTAATCATCTCTGTTTTCTGTAATTGAAGTTACTTCCGGTACTACAGTTTCTACTACAGAACGTCCGAAAGAGACTCGATTTGCCTTGAGCTTCGAATTCTTGAATATTCGGCTGCCTCCTACTTGAGCTTTTCGTACTCTGCATTGATTTTGTCCAGGGTTTACTGTTATTTGTCTATCTATCTTTTTATTAATGTGACTTTCTACGCTGTCTAACAGCGCATCCTTTAGCGCCGATGTTTAAGCTCTCTCAACTCAGCTTCGAGGGCTTAAACATGCACAGCTAATTAACCGTTAGACCTGGAGGGAGCGAGGGATAGAATGCTGGACTCAGAGGCCCAGGGACTGGAAGCATTGGCAAAATCCATAATACAACGATATTTATTTGATGAACCAAATCAACCGATGATGAAGTTGACGAATTGGGAGCAGTCCTTGTATCCTTGTCTGCCGAGGACAGCGAGGAAGATACTGACGATGGCATCGTTGGTCCAGGCCTTGGGGTCCTTGTTTAATTTAATTCTCTACTTGGACAATGGAGTCGGCGAGCAGGAAGACGATTCCGACGTCCTTGGAGCAGTTGGAGGCGAGGAGGAAGGCAATACCGGTAGCCTCAACGACATCTCCCAAAGCGGGTTGGACCTTGTTGTCCAACTCACATTCGTTGTAGATGGCCTTGGATTGTTGGACCAAACTGATGAGCTCAGTCTTGGCGTTGAAGTCGTTCTTGTTCTGAGTAGATTATGAGTGTACCTCCTTCAGAAGCTGCAGCTGTTGCTCAATCTTCGGCTTTAACTCCTCCATCTTGGAAATCTGGCATTCGTCCTGTCTGATAATGTTCTTGATCTCAGCGAAGGGGTCAGCCATAGAGACGACAGCGAGGGCGATCATAACGATGATGAAGGATTTGGCCATTTGTATGATTTATTATCAAAATAATTATATCCAGTCCCCACTTCATCCCATTTATACCCTTCGACAGCTGTTTCTAAAACCACTAATTACACTCACTAACCAATGAGTTTTGGAATGGAGGGAGCGAGTTGAAAATGTGAAAAATTTAAATAAATAAAAATACTGTGCGAGTTCAATAATTAAAAGAGATGTCGATGTAAATTAAGGCTTCGGACGTTGTGAGGCTAATCCTCCAATTTCTGAAATAAAACAGTATTTATTTGAATTAGATAGATCTCCATCGGTCCTTCGAAGTACTCCAGCATTAGAGCAAAATATGCATTAATACTGCCGATAAGAAAGCATTAGAGACTGCTGTACTCTCTGGTAAGTGGGATTCAGTACTAAAAACAGTCAAAAACTTACTGGTCCCAGAAGAGTAAATGAATGTTCATTTAGGAAATTACTAAACCTTCATGAGCTTGTCATTTAGGATATGATTGATCATGATGAGAGGGAGGCAGCACAGATGGCATTCAACTGTTTTGTTAAGGGGGTCATAACCTCGAAACAGTTGGTTGAGAGAGTGATGAGGTTGGAGTATGTGTGCGAAAACGGTACAAAAGCAGACCTTTTTAAGGATATGAGCAAACAGAAGAAAAAGGAGTTGGTGGCTATTACGTTATGCGCTGAAGTACTCTAGCCTCCGCCTTAAAGGCTCTTAAAGTTGTTATCACAGTCACTCAAATATCAAGTTGGTCAAGGATTAGTGAACCCTAATATAAAGTTGGATCTGTTTACCGACTACCGTTTTGAGTTCAAGGAGGAGCAGTAACTAATAACTAAATCTTTGGAGAAGGTTATTACTTATCCCGAATAATCAAAAGTCTAAACCATGGTGTTCAGCGGTAAAGGAACCTATCTGGCGATTGGTTGCCTCGATGGACTGATTGAGATTTACGACCCTAACAACTATCAAGTTAATACCAACTTGGCGTACCAAAACGAAGGGAACTTTATGTTTCATACGGAAGCTGTGACTTCTATGGCGTTTAATTAAACCCAGTAGATGCTGGCTTCTGGGGATAAGCTAGGCAATATAAAAGTATGGAACGTCCTTAACGGGAAGTGTCTGAGAAAGATAGAAGCAGGAAACCATCCTATCTCTGCGATTGCCTTCGGTATTGAACCTTCGCACGTTCTCAGCTGCTTCTAAACCGTGCAGCTGTACGGTTTGAAAAGTAGCACTCTGCTGAAATAGTTTAAAGGTCATCAATCTTATATAAACAGTGTTATTGTACTGGAGAAGCTAGGGCAGCTGCTCACCTGCTCAAAGGATGGCTCGATCCGATGTTGGAATTATCACAACCAATAGTAAATTAAGTCTTACTCTCCCGCCAGTGGCCTAGTGAACTCTGAAATCAGTATGATTAGGCTGTTTGGAGAGGGCCGTTTAATGATATGCTGCCGCACCAACACACTTATTGTGTCTCAGATTGAGCTCAAAACATTCGATAATATAATTCTGGATACAAAGGAGCACAGTTTTACTGCCTGGGCAACCTCTGGAAATGAAGGACTCTACCTGTATTCCTGCGTAAGGATGGGTGAGCAGAACAAGCTATACGTCCACAACTCCAAAACGAGGAGAGTTGAATATTTCGAGAGCGTCCCCAGCGAGATTATTTGTATGAGTCATCATCCAACCAGAAATTTGCTTCTGACTTTCAGTAAAAAGGGAGAGTTAGGGTTCTGGAGACCTTGAAAACTGCGTAACTGATTCCCTCCACTCTATTAATAGTCTGTTTAATCTGTCATATTATATTCTTTAATGAACCCATACGGAAACCAGTACGGAGGAAACTACCAATATGGTAGCCCCATGAACAACCCAGCCATGAATATGAACACTGCCAACACCATCAACAGAATGATGGGAGGAGCTAACACGATGGGCACGATGGGTACGATGGGTATGGGATACCCTGGAGGTGGATACCAACCAACTGGTTATCCCGGAGCTTACGGACAGCCATACCCCAGCGTAGGAGGGTATAATGGAGGAGTGAGACCACCTATTCCTCCTGCGGGTGTGGCCAGAGGGTTAAACAATGTTATGAGTATGGGACAATAGCAATGGAATCCTAACTTCACGGCCAGATACTGAGTTTAGTTGATCTGTGTATTTGATGAGTTGACTGGAAGAATAATTTATTTGGACAGTATATTACATAGCTACTACTTATCTTGAGACAATTATTAGCTAATGAGCTTCTTTTAGAAGTTTTATAAATTACTTTGTAATTTGCATTCTGCCTATTCTCTTAGTTACTGCTTTCGCTTTCATTTATCCTTCCAACTCGTAATACGACTATTTAGACAGTTACAGAGTATAAATCATCAGCAGTATTGAGTTGGTCTCCTATCATATTCTGAAGGCGTAGGAGTTGCTATGCTATTTCCTGTAGCAGCTCACAAAGCAGTTGGCTTCGTTATACGCCAAAAATGGTCGGTTATTTTGCTTCATGCACATATCAGCACACACTTTAGATGCCATACTGAATTTGCCGTACTCTCTCATCATTTTGGTTGCCTACATGAGATCAAACTTGTTGAGAATAAAAAGTAATTGATTTAGGATCAATTCTACACTTAAACCGCTACTGTTTAATACCGTTGAGTATCCCACTATTCTTTTATAAATTGTATGGCTATTCGAGATGATTAGCGTCGTAGAGATGTACTACAGAATAAGTGAATAAAGGGAAGCTGACGCGAAACTGGAATATGCAATTATCCGTTAATTGTTACTGAATATCATAAACCATATTATAATACCTAACAACCAATTAGTAGCAATAGTTACGTTGTTGGAGTATGCGTTTGGTCAAATTCATTTAAATATTGGCTCCAAACTTATGTAATTATACCTCTCTGGTCGGAAACCTCATCCCTTCAGCATTTTGCTCAAGGAACTACAAAAATCGATCATTAGCACTGCTGAAACTGACGATGTCCTTGCTATTTTGCCTACTGGCTATGGAAAAAGCATGCTATATCAATATACTGCTGCAGTATCTAACAAAATCACTGTAGTTTTCATCCCACTACGAGCCTTACTGGAAGATGCTATTCTCTAAGCTAAAAAGTTTAAGCTAGCAGCTTTTGAGTTCGACAGAGATAACTTTGAAGACTGTTTCTCATCAACCAGGCAACCTCGCCTCCTATTCCTTACCCCGGAGAAGCTGTTTCTTGGGGTGGGAGTTCTGGACGTTCTGGAGAGTCTGGTATACACGGATAAGATCGAAAGGTTCGTGGTTGACGAGGCTCATTGCGTATGTCAGTGGGGAAATGACTTCAGACCCCAATATGCTTAGCTTTGTCAGCTTCGACAGATGTTTCCACGAATACCCATACTAGCACTCACTGCTACTGCTCCGCCCAGTTTACAGCAAGAACTCATATTGAAACTTCTGATTCCCAAGTGCAGAATATTCCAGGCTAGCTTCAACAGACCTAATCTGTATTACAGTGTTCGGAAGGTGACGAGAAAAGCTATGCATTAATAGATCCAATCGATAGTGGAGAATGATTTTGCAAATGAATCTGGGATTATTTACTGCCAGACTATCAAGTTAGCTGAAGATCTTGTACATCAGCTTAAGAGCGTAAATGTGAAGTGCGAAGTGTTCCACTCGAAGGTCTCTTAGAAGAAAAGGACTCAGTTGCTGCTAGATTTTAAAAATGATAGACTCAAGGTACTTGTAGCTACTATTTGCTTTGGGATGGGAATAAATAAGCCGAATGTGAGGTATGTGGTGCATGCTGGGATATCTCTCAGCACTGAAAATTACTATCAGGAGTCGGGAAGAGCAGGGAGGGATGGCCAACCAGCTAGCTGCATTCTGCTCTCTTATGAAGGACAATAGATTCCTCTCTATTTTTTAGTGGATAAAGGGTCACATATTTCCTACAAAAAAAGCCGGTAATAGCATCTCTGCAAAATGTTGCTCTACGCCAGACAAAAGAGCGAATGCCGGAAGATATTTATGTTCCGCATATTAGGCTAAAGATTCACTCAAGAGAAATGTAAGAAGACCTGCGATGTCTGCAGCTCTTAACTTGAGGAAGTGGAGCTTGAAGACCACACTTAGGTGGCTCGCTCTATTCTACTTAGTTTGTGTCAGCAGAACACTCTACTAACTAAAAAGCAGCTGATGGGGATTTTGAAGGGCAAACAAACAAAAGTAAAGAAGGCCTCAATGTTTGAGTCTATCCTAGGAATTCTGTCTAAACTGCCCGAACAGCAGATCGAGCTATGGATTGAAGCGTTCTTGGAGAAATAACTCATTCGATACGTCAGAAAGTCATCAAAATTTTCTACTTATTTGGTTCTAAGAGTCAACAGAACAAATGTGAATAAAACTGCTTTCATCCTGCTGCCCAAATATGTAGAAACTAAAAAGTCAGTTCCAGTTGTTAGCTCAAAAAAGAAAATATAATACTATCTGACCAAAAAGCAGCTCATAACTGACAACCCATTAGCAGTAGTGCCTCCCGAGTTGGTCAATGAGGAGCTTAACGAAGCCTAGCCAATACAATGGGAGCCTCCTGGCATGGATACCTACATCTAGGAGATCCCTGTAAATGAAGTCAGCATACTGGAAGATGAAATGGATAACAGTCTGGATATTACAGGAGACATAGATATGAATTATCTTGCTCAAGATTAATGCGAAGAATCAATAAAGATCAGTCCCGAAATATTGTAAAAATATGTAACTACCCGCAATCCCCCAAAAGAGGATTTAAGAAGGAGTGTGCAGGTTTAATAAGTAAAGTATTCAAAGAAGAGAAGGTCGAGTGGGCTGGGCGCAATCGATTTAAGTAAGAAGTTTTCATAAAAAAAGCCTTTCTAAGTGAACGAAAAGCTACTAAAGAAATACGATCTATGGAAGTGAACATGCGGTATTTTATTTATTTAAACGTCAAACATTTAGGGATTCGGCATACACTTCATTGTTTAATCATTATATTGGTGCCAGTATCAATTTGTGCGGGGAAGGTCCGACCAGAAATCTAAAGTGTTTTGTTATTTGTTCAGGGTGTTCTATTTTAGTTGTGTAGTTTCTGAGAAGTCTCACTAAAATAATCTTTATCTATAGACGGGCTAAGTGCTGTCCAACACAGTTCCTGGGTCCACTGCTGAAAGGAATGTAGGAAAACGGGTGGGGAATAGGTTTCTCAATTAGCCACCGCTCAGGCTTAAAAGCATGTGGCTCTTCATAGTAAGCTGGATTGTAGTGGACTGCCGTCCAGATAGGTGAGAGAAGAATTCCTTTACAAATCGGTATTCCATTCAAATCGAAAGGCTTGAGAGTTATCCTGCTGATGATTTATTGAGTAGGGCCATACATTCTGCTGACCTCATTGATCACAGCGTTACAGTAAGTTAGTTTTTGTAATTTATCGTAACTACAGTCCTCGCATTTTTCGAACACAGAGCTTATTTATTCAACAAGTCGTCTCTTGCATTCAGGATTACTCTCTAAGTAGACCATTGTCATTGCCACGAAATGTGATCTAAATAGTAGGAAGCTTACGTTGTATCCACCCCAGCCAGCATAAAAGTCAAAAACTGGTCAGAGAGCTACTGCAAATTTAGACTTTCTTCATCAGCGATTCCTCCGCTTTTGATTAGCTCGAGCCTCACAAACTATTCTATGATGTCTACCGACTACCCCTCCTTAATTTGTTTATGCTTCAATAGCTCCAGTTTTTTCTTTGTTGCTTGAGCTGCGTACTCGTGAAGAAGCTTTATTTTTCTATTTATTTATCTGTCCTTCTGCCTGAGACCAAGCTTTGTAAATCTTGTACCCAGCAACAAATAGATCAGGTCTATTGACTGCTCCGTAAGGTCCCCGAGTAGAGTTGTAATTACTTTGGCGACTGGAACTCCTTATAGTTTGCGATCTTCCTCTTCTAATCCAAAGAATAGAGTCAACAGAATCTTCCCAAGTAACTTTTAGATGGTCTCTTTGGTATTTATTCCTACTTATGAACAATCACCCTCTTTCCGCTAGAACAAAGAAGCGAACTCTCTATCAGCTATCTGTCCCAGTTTGGGTACAAGAGAGTTGAGGAAGTTAAAATGAAAAGCGCTTGATATAATCTTTCTATTCTTTTTCCATTCTGCTCCTTCACTAAAGAACAGGCCAGAACCAAGACGCTTCTTGAGATTGGTTGTTAGAGGCCCCCACTTCTCGAGGCTGTTTATATCAGTGTTATAAAATGCCTGGATGAGGTCAGGATGCACGACTAATATCTACGGTTTGTTGAGCATGCATCCTATAAACACATCGAATTTGACTCCTTATGTAGATTGATAGTGCCTTGGATCGCTGTACTTACTGTCGTTGTCAATCAGTTCTCTAATGTAAGTGCTATCAAAGAGTTTAAATGATCGACAATCCACTGTGTAGCCCTTCTCTTCGAATAATCTTTTGTATTTCTTTATTGTTTTTATAGGCTAGTAGACATTCCAATACAGGAAGTGGGTGAAGAGGATAATCAGAACTGTGGTGGCTATTTCTAATAACATAAATATTATGATAAATAGTGAGTTTGTAATTAAATTGAAGATAATGTACTTCATTTTTCAGCCAGACCATCATCCTAGAAAACCAATTACTCCTGCTTAACCTCCCTTACCTTGACCTTTCCCTTGGATTTTTAAACCACTTCATAGTTAAAAAAGGGAAAGAGAATTACCTCAGACTCGTTGTAAAAAGCGAACTTCTTGTCCTGAGGCACAACTAGATGCATATGTGTGACTGGAGGTCGAAATAGAATCTCCACAAAAGTACCGTCTTCTCCTCCAGTGAACCCCTCAGCCACATCTCGCTTAAGGGAGCAGCTCGTAAAAGCCTTCCAATATCTCTTCTCTCCGACTTCCTGCTTCTGGATTAGCTTATTATTCATGCCTCTGTAAAGTGAAAATCCGGATGTCAAGCTCAGTTTGAACTTAATTTGCTGCTCAGGGTGCAGTTTCTGGAGGGCTTCAACGACTGAAGAGACGATTTTAGTGTAATTTTGGTGCTTTTTGGATGTCAGCTTCTTGTTTAGGTCTTTGTAGATAAATGGCGAAGTGTAGAGGTACACAAACGCTTTGACCAACTTAAGGTTTTAGTCTTACTCCTCATTATCGACAATCGTGTTGAACCCTTTCTCAAAATTCTTGTGTTCTGGCTCCTCCTCATCTTCGCTCTACACTACAATAATAAAACAGATACCTGAAGGAGCTATTTTGGCAGTATTCTTTGGTTTTACTGGAGTCTTATCCTCCTTATCGATGAATTTTTCCTTATTAATCGTACTATTGAGCTTCCTTAGTTTGGGTAGTGTTGTGCCAAAGCTCTTTTTGGCTGTTGAGTATGGTGCGTATTTATCATCATTGATTAGAGTATCAATAGATTGGTTGTTTTTGAATATATCCTACTTGGTTTCCTAAGGATTCATAGGTTTCTTTATTATGGAACTAGGTTGGGTTGGCATTTCCTTAACGTTATTCGCTAGCTGAATTTGACTGCCCTCAGGGTTACTGTTACCCTTTTGAACTTGCATAGATGTTTTGTGGAGGAGTTTAGATTTCTGACCTCTCCGTTTCTGGGAGACAGTGCTCAGCAGCTGCTTCATCAGGTCTGTGCATGGCTTAGGGTTCTTCTGTTTGAGATCCTGAATTGCTTCCCTATATTTCTTGGCAAGCTTTGGGTCCAAAGTGCTGTAAGTATCTGTTTGCAGCACTTCTTCCTCCAGGATGATGTCGATTGAAGCTGCCGTCAGCCCCTATATTTCCTCGCTCTGCATGATAGCCTTGATAGGGTCATCAGAATCCAAGTACTTATCTTAGGCCTTCTTTGGAGCAGGTGGTAATGGGGGAGGAGATGGCTTCTTGAAGCAGCAACAAAGATAATTCCTTGCGAACTCCATGTTAATTGTAATATTTATTTATATTGATATCAGCCTTAACTGAGGCGTGTACTATTGAGAGACTTATCGACCTGGCTGCCTCCCAGGGAAAGCTGGTTGCTAAAAATACCTCGCAGCAGCCTGTACTTGTCGATGAGCTTAGCGATATCGTATAGCATCCTGCCGTTGAACCTGTAGACTTCATCCTGCAATTCGATGAAGATGGAGAATACACTAAGTCTATACACCACCGATTAAATAGGCACTTTGATTATAACGTCTAAGAATCCCTTAGGAGTGACTAGTAACTAATTGTAACTGACCCCGATGTACACTTCCTTATACTTACCAGGTATTCTGTTAGGGTCGTCGCTGTAAACAGGGAAATACCGATACCCCCAACCTATCTTCTTCCAGAACATCCTTAGAAGCCGGTCGTATATGTAGTCCATTTTCTCCGTATCTTTGTACGCGTGGACCTTCTCCAAGTGGACAACTCTTACAACCGCATCCAACCATTCAAACTTATACAAAAGATGGTGTTTGCTGGTTGGGAGCAGCTTCTCCACCGTTTCCTTCGGGAACTTATTTATTCTAAAGTAGTTGAGGCTGGCCACTTACTTGATGCAGATAAATAATCCGGTAATCTCGGCCAATTATTCGTCTTCGTACACCAGTTTGCCCCTTGAGATCTCGAAGAACCCTTGCTCAATCACCAGCTTATACCGCTCCAAGTTGTGCCGGCATGCAGAATACTCGATTTAGGGCGTCAAGAAAATAAATTTCTTGAGGTAAAGCTTCGATTTGCAGCCTTTTAGAGTCTATCCGAAAAACTTCAGCCCGTTTTTGATGGCTCCAAAGAAACCTCCTTCAGATACCTCTTTAACCTAGGCTTCGACCTGTACGAGGGCCTCGTGTATGGTTTCGTGAGGATCCAACAACCTAGGCTCCCTATTGTACTCAACAAATAGTCCGAAGTCCTATAAGTGGGGAATTTTAAGTTCCATGCCTACCCACCCTATTACCTACCCCACTGTCGTCTCATCGTTTATCTTAACTTATACATATTCCTCGTTAGTGACACATTGTAGGTATACCCTTATCTGAATGTTCTACATCTTGTTCGGTCGGTAAAGGCGCATGAAGTCTAGTTGCCCTTCGTACGCCTCCATATACATAAGGATGAGCTCCAGAGAGTTTAGTTTGTTCTTATTGATCTTTAATAGGCTCTTCTGGTCTGAGGCGTACTTTATCATGCAGTACTACGTCTTCGGCAGTCTGCCCTTTGATACATAGTGATGATGCCTTTACTTTAAGTAGCTCTACAGACTAAAAGAATGTTTGGCGCTGGATCTGCATAACTAGCACTGGCAGGCTGGTAGCTACTTGTATACGCTCTGCTCCACTCCGAATGACCACAGATAGCTGTTGATGCGCAGGGACTCCAGTATTTTGATAGGATTGAGCATGATGGAGTGGCATCGGAATATCCGGTTGAGCACCTCCTGTATCGCCATCACTCGGTACTCGATAATCTTCGACTTGTTCTTGGTCTGATCGTACAAACCTACTTCAATGAAGGCAGGGGAAAGCTCAGGCAGGGCTAATTATGGGAATCTCTTCCTCACTGAGCAATACAAACTCTCGATCTGGCTGTAGTGTGTCGGTATGTTCTGGTAGAACCGGTGAGGTTGTATAGTCTCATATCTAACAGTATAAATGGTTTAGTTCTTCAGAGCTGAGATCGGACGCTTTTACACTCCCCTAACTGTGATTTTGAAATGCGCAAAATATGCGTTCTCCTGAGTTTTGTTTTCATTCAGAGTCACCGCTACTTTGGGCTGCATTCTGCCCCTGTCTGTCAGAGATTTGCGCTGTTCGATTTAGGACTTAACAGTTCTAAACAGTTCAGTAAGGAACTACGCCTACTTGAGCAGAGCTGCCTTATTAAAGAAGAGCAGGTGTACTGCCTAAAGCCTGCCGCAGATGAGCAGCTTGTTGGAAAAATATTTCCCGTCGGGCACAGGTTCCACGAAACTGTACTCATCTATCTCCATCAACATAAAACTGTCCTCGTTGTTTTAGTCGATCACCTTGTTAATCAGGATCATGTCGTTAAACACGTAGATCTTTACATCGAACTCGAAGACGCTCGCTTGAAACTCTCTCTTCAACTCCCTATTTCCTTACAGCAGATGCCCGTACAGCTTCTCAAGTTGGAACAGTTTCTGGGCTCTACCCTCCCTAGCGATCGACTAGTTGTTGATTTAATTTATGAGGTGGTACTTCTATATCGCCTTCTGCAGGGATTTGAAGTCCGGATGCCCTCTACCCATATGCTTGTGGTAGCTTATCATCAACAACATGTATTTGGGAGGCCTCTGGATTGGCTTTATCAGGTAGCTATCGACGTCCAGAGGGAACAATGACTTCTCAATACTCTTGAACTCGGTAGAGTTCCTGACCTTCTTTAGTATCTCCACCCCCTTGTAAAACTTTTTGCAGTACTCCATGTAGATCTTAAAGTAAGGCTCCAGCGCCAACACTACCGGTGAAAGTTTCGTTATGCTCGGCTTCCAGTTTTTGAGCAGGCTCTCCAGATCGCCGAGCATCGTCTCGCTCAGTTTGGCCAACACATCCACATTCGGAAATATCGTATTGAGCTATAACTTTCCTAGAAGTTCGGAAGCCCTTAGCGGTTTTTCGATCTTCTCGATTATGGTGTGGAGGTCTCTGAGGTAGCCCCTCTACGTCTGAACCCATTATTTGAGAACATTATGCCTGTGTTTTGAGTTTCTGGCCTTTTGTAACCATCGCTGAGCCAGAATCTGTATTTTGAGGAAGGTTATGACTGGCAGGGGTCTGCTACCCAACGAATATCTGTTGGGCATGACTGTTCGATCCCGGTTGAGCTTGCCGGGAAGTTGGGAAAGGAAAATACCTTTACTTTTGTTACTTTGTTTGGGTTCCATAATATCAATGTGTGCCTAATTACTGAATAACCTATCAGCTCTACAGGAATTCTGATACTCAAGAATAATACAAATAGATATAAATGAATTCATTAGTTGCATATCTTAAATATTACTCTACCTTATTCCAAACCCAAAACTGCACATTTAGACAGCTGC
>JAOXNN020101622.1:0-31106 GCA_028571205.2 Hydropsyche betteni | reverse complement strand
ATTGAGCATTTTATACTAGAAAGATATTTATATTTCTTTAAATAAATAGGTGTAATATACATACATAAATATTTTTAATAATGTGACATCTATATTATTTTCATCGAACTACAGCGACCTGGTCCTGGGGTGTGGTATACTGGAGTCTAATCCGATGGGGTGGAATCCTCTTGGAGTGGGAAACTACCTGGCGTGTGGTATTGTTCCAAGTGGAATAATCACCCAACCTTTTCCAGACGGTGACCGGATTTATGCGCACATGATCCAATACACAAGATCAAAATGTTTTTTTTCAAACGGCAGCACTTTATCCCGCGAATCTTACTGGCAACACTCTTGTACAACTCCATCGAAATTAGTTGACGTTTCGCATCAACCTCTTAAAATGTTGAAAAGAAAACTAATCGCTCTCGATCATCCAAACCCTGAAGAATTCGACGAACATGGTAAATGACAATACCCCATTCAACACATTCTCCAAACTCTTTTCCAATCGCTCTTTTTCCCATCAGACGAAACCGAATTTCGAAGTGCGGTTATGTGGCTGGAAGATCAAAAAATTAGGCACTACAAAGTAGAAGATAGGGACGCCCTTAGGAACTTCGCCGATCCCAAATGGAATGAAACCTTCAAAACATATCAGAGCGATTTAGGAAGCCCTGTTATTGATTCGTCTCCTACGGAGCAGTTGACATGGTTGGCATCTTTTGCCATTCGGTTAGAATACAGCGATAATGGTTGGTTTGAAACTGTATAAATAGCATCGTCGGGTTGTTTGTTTTAATTATGTATTCGAAAATTTCAGCTGATAAGTATAATAAGGCTATTGCGGAAAAGAAGCAGAAGAAATCAATAGTTCCTAATGTGGTTTCTACGAATCCTTTGGATAACTTGGACTGTAAGTATATTGGTGTATTGAGTGTTGTTTTATATTTTTATTTTTATTGAAAATTGACGATATACAGGTGTCTCTCATTTAATGTGATTGATTTCGTTGAACGAATAGTACAAATGTATGGAAAACATAGGATAGGTTTTTTTTTTAGAAATATTAAAGAAATTGGAATTCGAATTATTAAAATTGTATCAGAAAATTGATTATCACTTTTAGTATCACTCGAAACTGGTGATTATTTGAAAATAAATGATTCCCAAGTAAAAAACTAAATGTTTACAGAGCACAGCCGTAGCCAAGAGAGATCAATGGGATTCGGATCCTCCTTAAATTTTAGAAATAATTACAAATTTTACTTAATAAAAGGAATTTTGTCCATATATCACATGATTGTGATATACTTTTGAATAGATTCTTTGAATGCATTGAATTTATACTCATATTATACTTAAAATAAAAAATAATATCATATTTGAATTGCATACATTTAAAAAGTTATATTTTAGTCCCTGTCTTAAAAAAACCTGGTTACGGGTCGTATTATGGAATTTTCATATTGTATTTTTGGTGTGCCTTATTTTTAATAAATAAAGAATAAGTAAGTACATCATAAACGTAATTATCAAAAATTTGCATGACTATAGCTCAGAAAAATAGAATTTCATTGAAAAAAATATGTTTTTTCAACCTCAAAGTAAATCATAACATCATATTTGTATCGCATACACATAAAAAGTTATATTTCTTTAAAAAAATCTGATCATAGCCGTATTATAGTTTTAATATTGTTTTTTCATTTTTAAAAGAACAGAAAGAACATAGATGTATCATGAATCAATTTTTAAAATTTTTAATAGTTAAAACTCTGAAAAACAGAATTTCATCAAAAAAAAATTGTGTTTTCAATAAAATCATATTAAACGAGAGATACCTGTATTCTAAATTTCTTATGAGCTACTAGAATTGAGCAGCGTTTCAAAAATCTATCAATTTTTTTCAAAATTACTAATATCAGAATGAAAAAAAAAGATTTATTAACCTTGCAGAATCTAGCGATTACTAATTTGGAAAAAAATACTTGATTTATATGTAAACAGAATTATTATTTCAGTTACTAGTAGTGCTTTCACGGGCGGTGTGGCTAAAGTTACCACATTGGGATGCGTCGGACCTCACCCGGACCCGCGTGTTCGTTTAAGCGCCTTAGCGTCGGTTTTGAAAAACGGCCCCCATCCACATCCTGCAAACCAAAATACGGAAACCGTCGATAACCCTGGCGACGTCCTGAACCTTTTGTTCATATCGGAATTACGATCGCTGCAAACGTCGATTAACGAAGCGCTGGTGTCCGTTCAGAAGGTCACGGCTAATCCTAAAACCGACACTAGTCTTGGAAAAGTTGGATTTTAGTTTGTTTTCAATTCGGCTCTTTGTGAATTGGCTTTTATATTTATTTTTATACTTAATTGAAACTAATTTATACATATATAATATACCTGCTTTATTATATTTGATTCTCATAATAAAATTTTCTTTATATTTGATGTATGTTATTTATTTAGAAATATAAATATGTTGAATATTCTAACGAATTATTTGAAAACTATCACAAAACGAAACAAAATTATTTAAAACAAATATTATTTGTGTTTGAAGGGCGGAAAGTTGAATATTCTCGCAACGCCGAGGCCTGAAAAACCTGAAATTAAACATGAAACTTTAACAATTTTAGTGACTGATTTAAACATTAGGCTATCCTGTAAGTGATATCGTATTTTGAATGATTAATGAAATTTTCAATAAAAACTTAAGTTATTAATTATTATAATTATAATTTCTACCATTATTCAAAACTTCTATCCGCCTTTCTGTCAAATTTTTGATCCCTTTTAGTAAAATTGTGTCGGTTGTAAATCAATATATTCGGAAAATCCCTTTTATAATGTGAAAAAATACATTTTTGAGAATGTCTGATTAATGTAACAAGACAATTGATGAAAAGTGACACAACTGATCGATAAGGCCCATCAAAAATACGATATTACTTAAATTTAATGTAGAAGTCACTAACCGACTGCTAATGTAGCTTGGACACTTTTACCCATAGCAGTTGGGTTTTTTCGAGCAAACGATCCGATATATGCTCCGATTCCGACCAAACCGACTCCGCTGACTAGCCGACATCCAAAGCATTCACGGTCACGTCCAGTCACTACTGATACCATTTTAAAATAAGGAATTATGTCACAAGCTGAAAATTCGTGATGATGAAACTTGGTGAAAAAGTTGAAATAAAATTATTTTTTTGAAATACATGCATACTTTTAAGTTTGGAATCACAATTTGATGTTGTTACGTTCAAAAGATGATGAAAATGAACGCAAAACAATTTTTATTGATACTCGCTGTCACATCGGCAATGTCATGTTAAGAGGTTATGTTGATGTGTTTGAAGTTTGTCATAGAAGTTTAAATTACGTGCTTACATTTATAAAAAATAAATTGAAAATGATCGTGATAAATAAATGAAATAATGAACTGTGATCTTTCAATATGAGTACATAATAAACGGAAGTAAGAATAGTTTGAAATTGATATAACAATGGTAATCAGACGTTTGCCCAAATGACATTAGAACTCACCGGTAGTATAATAGACCACACGATACGTTTTAGAATAATTGAAGGGTAGCTATACATCCGATGTAATTTACTTTAATTATACTATTACGAAATTTTTCGCGGATCGTTATAGTGTCTTGTGTTCTAGTGTCTTTTGGGCAAACTTCTGAAAAAAAAATAGTATTGGCACTATGAAAAAAATAAAAATATATTTTGAGCAATTCAATTAAATACATTTGACACAAATAAAAATAATTGAAAGTCATTGATTTAATACAATTTCAAACTTTATAAGATTTCAGTAGACCCCCGTATAACGTCTCCCCGTTATATCGTTCAAATGTTTTCAAATTTTTAATTTTTTTTCAAATGCATTTGAAAAAAGCAATTCACTGTTCTCGTTTAACATTGACATCCTATTTTCGCTATTTCTATGCAGATCATATACTCAAAATCAAAAATAATTACATAAAAATATCTCAGTCATAAGATTATTATAATTAAACTAGTAAATAGGCCCAATGTTAAAAGACGGGTGTGGATTTGTTAATAAACGGAAAATGATAAAATGTGAAAACCCGATTGTGTGAACTCGAAATGTGTACCCAAATTGAATATTTAATATTTAATTAATAAAATTAAAATAGTTCATTTGTTATTTTTTTGAGACATATAGGCAAAGCCAGTAGTTAGTAGATAATAAGCATCATATCATAGACGTTAACTTTATACGCATAAAGACCATAGTCGCCAGCGCGATCGAAGTTGCGAGCGTCATCGAACAGACACACACGCAGACACACACACCCACCCCCACACACACACATACACACACACCACACACACACACACACACACACACACACACACACACACAGAAATCCGTCATTATATTTATATAGGGATGAACCTAAAAATTTTCATAACAAAATATAAACCTGTCGAAACAATTAACCAATACAATTCAATTAAAATTTAAAACCCTATCGAACAACACTTTCGAAACGACCGAACTATTACAAAATATATATAATAGTGGATTTCTGTGTGTGTGTGTGCGTGCGTGCGAGCGTGCGTGTGTGTGTGTGTGTGTCTGTTCGATGACGTTCGCGACTTTTTATAGTATTGATTCTAATATGGTCTTTATGCGTATAAAGTTAACGTCTATAATATGATGCTCATTACCTACTAACTACTGGCTTTGCCTATATGTGCGTGTTCGTAATGGTGACGATAACAAATGAATTATTTTGATTTCATTAATTAAATATTAAATATTCAAATCGGGTACGGGCATCGACTTTAAAATAAAAACATACACATCCCGATCTTATTAACATCGGGCCTATTTACTATTACAAAATAAATACACAACCATATCGAAAAGAATCAAAAATCAAAACAACCCCTCACAACACCAACACAACAAACTCAAATTCCAAAACACACACACACACACACACACACTCAACCCAAACTACGCATCAATTCAGCTCGGAGCCATCGCAAGTCCCCCTTGTCCAATTTGTGCTGGTGAAAGGTGAAGAGCGACCTGCTTCCTCATCTGGTCGAACTGCTCGCGCGGTTCAGTCGAGACCGGCCCGCGCAGCCGACTGGTCGACATTCCGCCGCTTGAGGCCAAAAAAAAAAGCATACATATATCGCACGCGAGCGTCGAAACAGCGTCGTTTTGAAAACGGCGGGAAAACTGTCCCGGGCGGGAAACGGGAGACTCGCGCGCCATTTTCGACAGTGACAGCGCAACAGGTGAGCATGATCGGTCGTTCGCGTGTTGTGGTCGATTGTATGATTTTTTATTATTGTTTGTTTGTTTGGAGAATTAGAAACTGTTGTTACTTATTGTAAGTTGACGACCCCGGTGGTTGACCGTGTACCAGTAATTGATCACTTCTTAGAAAAATGTTGAAATTAAGGTTTTTAAAGACGATAATCTATCGGAAAGTGTGCGATAGATAAGATGTAATAAACAGCTAATGTATTCGTCTTTAAAAATATTAATTTTAGCGTTTTTTTTTTGAGAAGTTATCAATTAACGTTACATGAACAATCGCTGGCGAGTTACCTTATGTAAAATTAGTAAATAATTATTTTTATGATGTTATTGTTAATTTAAATGCATTCTCATAGATAAGACATATAAAAACTTCTAAATACTTTCTGTTTCGAATATAATTTTCGACTTTTATTTGTGTATGTCACATATGTATATTTCATCCAACCTAACTCAAAACTTCAATCAAATCAAAGGAAATTTCCGAAAAAACCCAACCCAACCTAACCTAACCCAACTCAACTCCCAAAAATGTGTCCAAATATACATGGGCCGAAATACACTTGACATATATAATCTAATTTCAATACTTTAATATATATTATATAATTTTTAATTTATTTCAATTAAATACAACAATATAAACAAGATTTTCGAATATAATCATATTTAATTCATTTACCTAATTATAATTCAAATAATCTAATGATTTTTATTGTATTGTCAAATACATGTTCGCATATCGTTCTCGTCTATTGAACGATGAATTGTTACTGTCAATTTGCATGTGTTGTTATTAAACGATGCCGTTTTATTATTAGTTACAATTGAATTATTTTATATTATATTTATATTAAGATGAATGTCAAAATTTTCAATTAATATGTTGAATTATGCATAACGGATTTTTCATTGAATAATTGATTGTCGTAATCGTGAATTGCGTGAATAATTTAATATATAAAATGAGTTTGTATTATTTGTATAGATAGTAAAAGTGAAGTGAAAGCGTTGATTTATATAAAACAAGATCGTAAAAAGTGAATTTACGAATTTACCAAGTTATGTGTTAGTAGAAATGTCATCAGAGTTCACATAAACAGTTGATATACTAACCATAAAATTTTCGTATCAATTTTTTTCTTGAATAAAAATACGTACTGTAAGTAACGTCGATCATTAAGTTTAACAAATATAAATCAATTTGAAATAAAAAATATGAGTTGTATTGAAGATGTATGAAAGAAGAAATAAAGATTCTTTTATTAAAATACATTTTTTCTAATTTCTACATAAAAAAATAACTTAAACCAATCTATATTCTTTTTTAATCATGAAAAATATACTTTCAATACTTCACATATTGCAATTTCCAAAAATGTGTTATAATGAAAATGTATTTCTACTATAAAGAATTTGTACAGAAATTTGTTCTTTTGTATTCTAACTTTTATAAAAAAAGAACTTAACGAAACCCAACCTTTTTTATATAATCATCAAAAATATACTTTCAATACGTTTCTCCTACAACATACATAATCAATCTTATTAAAATAATAAAATACAATTTCTTTATTCAAACACCGTTTTTCGCGAACAATCCGCGACCCGTCCAATCCGACTTTCCTCATTTTCGACGATGATGAGAATGCTTTGTGTTTACATACACACGAGGAATCGATTACATATTTCATTATGTGTGATTTGCAGAAGAAAACCGCCGACGTACGTTTAATTTCGAGAACGAAAACGAACCGCCCATTGTGGCCGAGATTCGAATCAACGGCGGGAAAAATCGGCATCAGCTGCGATCGGCAATCATAATCGGTATTTTCGATTATTTATCATAAGTAGGTATTATAGACAATTTCTAAATCATGAGAAGTTCTGGACCAAACGCGCTTCTGGATCAACAACTAAATTTGAATTGTTGGTCAAAAACCGCATTAACTTCGTGTATGAATAGGAAAAAAAAAAACAGTTGTAGAGTCATAGAGGTTCGTGCAAATTTCAATGATCCGTGTATTAATCATCAAATTATCATAAAATATGATAGACATAATAGACAGTCTCTAGACCATGAGAGGTTTTGGACCAAAAGCGCTTATGGACCAATGAGGTTTTAAACTAATGTGGTTCTGGATCAACATATTGGTCCAGAACTTCATTAAATTTGTGTATGAATAGGGAAAAAAAACAGGTGTAGAGTCATAGAGGTTCGTGCAAATTTCAATGATCCGTGTATTAATGATCAAATTATCATAAAATATGATAGACATAATAGGCAGTCTCTAGACCATGAGAGGTTTTGGACCAAAAGCGCTTTTGGACCACTGAGGTTTTAAACTAAAGTGGTTCTGGATCAACACATTGGTCCAGAACTGCATTAAATTTGTGTATGAATAGGAAAAAAAACAGTTGTAGAGTCATAAAGGTTCGTGCAAATTTCAATGATCCGTTTATTAATCATCAAATCATCATGATACATGTTAGGTATAATAGACAGTTTTTTGATTATGACAGGTTCTGGATCAAACGTGTTTTTGGACCACTGAGGTTCTAGATCAATGCGGTTCTGGACTAAAAACTAAACTTTAATCGTTGATCTAAAACCTCATTGATTCAGAAATACGTTTGGTTCAGAACTTCTCATGATCTACTGTCTATTATACCTATCATATTTCATGACGATTAATACACGGATCATTGAAATTTGCACGAACCTCTATGACTCTGTTTTTTTCCTATTCATACACGAATTTAATTAGCTTTGTAACAATTGTTTTTTGAATATATTAATGATGATGTTTTTGTGTGTCATTCGCGCATAGTAAGTCCATCATGGCAAACACAGATGAGCAAATATAAACGAGTCAACATTTTCGAACTGTGCATAAAATAAATTCGTGTCCCGTCGATTCGAGGCTGTTTGTGTTGTTTTATTTTTGGATATTATAAATTTTATATGGGCAATCGATTTTATGATGGTATATAGACGTGTTATTCAAATTAACCAATTATTCTCTTTTTATGTACATGTTAGTATTTTAATTATAGTGAGAGTATATTTTGATTATAGGGAAATAAAGGCTCCCTTGTTAAAAAACACGTTATCAAAAAAAAAATTAAACTAACCCAATCATACCTTTCAATGATCATCAAAAATAAACTTTCACTGATATTTCTTATATATTCCAAATTCAGCCTTTTATAAATAAAATTCAACCATCGGAAATGTATTTTTTTATTAAATAATAATTTTCAATAGATAATGAGATTTAAACATAATATATAGAAATAAAAATTAGTTAGGGCATATTATGGATGATCGTCCATAAGATAAGAAAGTTCATGTTCTTGTTGTTGGTATCCAAAAATTTGTAAAAATCACCAATTGAGATTATCAAAATCAAGCTAAAGAATAGATTATTTTCATTGATTAATATTTCAAAGGTCTTAATATTATACTTTTCGATGGTTGAATTAGATTTGTAAAAAAAATGAATTTGATCTGAAAGGGTTGAATTAGATTTTTGAAGGGCTTAATTTGATTTGTAAAAAGTCGAACTTTATTTGACAAGGGTTTAATGTGATTTGTAAAAGGTTGAATTTAGAGTGTAAAAGCCATACTTTTCGATGTTTGAAATCGGTTTGTAAAGGACTAAATTTGATTTGAAAAAGGTTGAATTCAATTTTTTAAGGATTGAATTAAATTTGAAAGGGGTTTGAAATGATTTGTCAAAGGTTGAATTCGGAGTGTAAAATTTGCACTTTCCGATGGTTGAATTTGATTTAAAAAATGATGAATCTGATTTGAAAAGGGTTTACTATAACATCTATACCACTACTATATTATTCTATTCTATGAAAATATTCTCATTTAACTATTCCAAATCAATTTTCCATATAATCATATTTTTAAATAAGGCCAATTGTCAATGGAAACCTCCGACATATTCGTGATACATTTTTTCAATGATCTAATACACTTTTTACATGCAAATCGAATAAAAATCAACATCCGTTCGTGCGAAGCCGGCTTGCATAAATTCGCATATAATGCAAAAATTTTCAAACACAATTCGTTTCAAAATGCCAAATCGAAAATTCGACATGCATTCACCGTGGAAATAAAAATACTAGTTGTAGTACTTTCACTATTCGTATATTATCGTAGTGCGGTCACGTTTTGAGTTGCATCGTTTTTTCGTTTTCGAATTCGTACGGCGCCCATTTATGTAACCGAAAGGTTGGTAAAAATGAGTGAAATTATCGTTCGGAAGGTTGTTAACTTTGTTATAATAGTTTCGAGATTCGCACGAGTGAGAGTGAGCGATTCGTTTTGTTTTGAAACGGGTTTTTTTGCCGCTTTTTTGCGCGGATTGGGTGCAATATAAAAAATTTGATGTATTTTATATTTTGATTTGTTGGTGGTTTTACGATGTTTTGAATGGATATAAATTTGAATTTCATCGCAAATATTTATGTTTGAAGTTTTATTTATGCTGATGACAACTTCACACTTTAGTTCTAATATGTTTTTTAAATAAATTATCAGTTTTCTATTTGATTATCTATTTGACTTAACCTCATTTGGCTTCACAATACTATTATAATTTGTTATATCTATACTTATTCGGATTTTTTTATCCGATTCCGGATTCAAGAAAAAAAAACTTTTTTATCATAAAAAATAATTTGAAAAACCCAGAATTGCATTATATACTATAATATTTCCGCTAACCTAATTTATTCATTTTATTTAAAAATAAAGTATATGGGAACAATCAAACAGATGGATCCAGAGGGAGTCTTTGGGGGCAATCCCCCCCACCTGCAGATCATGGTAAAAATTTTGAAATCATCAATCTTTTTCGAAAAATAAACGCAAAAATACATTATCGACAATATTTTTTGATATTGTATCCCTGATTTTCCAAAAAGGTGAAAAAACTTCTATTTTCATATTAAAAAATAGCAATTCTATTCGCTAAATAAAAGTGAGGTGGCTAATTCAACTCTGCTCGTTATTGTGGATCTTTTGGGCAAAATGGCTAGATTTTTTTTGTTTCAGAAATTTTTAGGTAACTTAAATATTTCGTTTAGGGGAGGGCATGATATAAATAAAGTAGATAACACTGTTATAGATTTTTATGACATACAAAAAATTTTTCGTCTGCGGCACTAATTATTAAAATTTTTCCCATAATATTGTACACATAAAAATATTTTTTAAAATAAGCCAATAATTTTCATTATAGAATGTTCAAACGATTATTTTAAAACCAATTTTTTATTTTTCATAAAAACCCACGAACTATGTAGAAATAGGGAAACTGTTGGCATATCAGTCAAAAAGTTTATAAACCACTGTTATAGATTTATAAAAAAAATATAATATATTTATTGAAAAAAATCTGAAAAACCGCCCCACTCCCCCTTGTGCAAAATTCCTCTATCCGTCCATGCTGTCAAATTAAACTATTGATCAAAATTAAACCCATTCAATCGCTTCATGTGAAGCCTTGTAATAAATAACCAACAACATATCATTAATTCAATAACCTCCCAAACTGATTTTATAGATCAATTTAAAAACCTTGAACACGTCAAATCAAATCAATTTAAATATCCAAATATTTATATATCACCTAAAAATAAACACTCATCGCATCCGAACCCATTATAAACATCAAATTGACCGCCCCACGCAACCTAACAACAACAAAACGGCGTCAATTTGCGCGCGCGAAAATTTGAAAAACGCGTCACCTCACCTGTCAAAACGATTTGGCCGTAATAGGCCGACGTACGTGCATCGACAGCGGCGCGGAACGGTACAAATTGCGCGATTACCTAATTTCATACGCGGACGAGCACGATCGGAAAATTACATGTGTGCCAAAATGAAAATCGAAAACGTAAACACGCTGCAATCTTTGCCGCGTTTTTTGTTTTCATATCTTGTGAGTTCTGCGCGGGAATGTGCGTGCGTTTTTTCGGTCGGGTTGGCGGGAGATGGTCAGATGCGGGATTTTGTAATTTTATAAGGGTTTTTTTGTTATGAGTTTAAAATTAGAATGTCGTAAATGTTGTGTTTAAATAAAATAACTAGATAGATGAATATACAGCAGTTAAACACAGTGAAAATTGAACATTATCCACAAAATGTGTGGGTACATTTTCCGGTTGGATTGGCGGGAAATAGTCAAATGTAGGATTTTGTAATTTTTAGCGTTTTTTTTTGTAATGAGCTTAAAATTAGAATCTCATAAATAAAGATAGCGAGACAATTAAATACATGAAAGTTGAGCCATGACACATGACAGAAGAACACATGACAGTTGAACACAGCGACAAATGAACACATGATAGTTGAACATACAAGTAAACACAGCGTTAGTTAAACACAACAAAAATTGAACGCCATCCATAAAATGTGTGTGTTTGTTTGATTGGATTGATGCGAAATGGTTGGGTGTAGGATTTTGGAATTTTAAGTATAATACGTTTTTGTATTTATTTTTCTTAATGACTTTAAAGTTAGAATTTCATAAATAAAAGTGATTGAATAAATAAGGTTGATTCAAATGAAGAATCATTTTTTCTTTGTATAATATATTACTTGTTATTTCAGTGTTTTCTTTTATATTCGTTCGTATCAAATGACATCATGTTCAGTTCCTATTCATACAAGATTCTTGATCCATTTCTGAATTGAATTTCTAAGCAAATCTTATCAATTTTAAAACTTTCACATTTCCTTTTGAAAAACATAATAAATAACAATAATAACTATAACCGACCAGAACATATACAAAACATAACAACTAGCATTCCAAACCACTCCCACACAGCCGATCTTTCAGCAACAAAAAACACACACACACATAAAAAACCACTCACAAACGCAATCCTACATCAACGAAACCTTCAACTTTCAACTCTCAACAAACCGGCAATCGAACCTACCGAAAACGAGCGGCCATCCGGATCCACCAGTGAAAGTGGCCACTGTCGCTCTCGACCGCGACATATATATATATATGTAATATAACATATATACTCATCGTATACACAATAAAACGTAACACAACACGCCACGGAACGGCGGTCCTCGAGCTTACGATACACACACGTTACATACACACGACGTTTTCGATTTAATTCGTCGGTTGCCCAACGAGTTCGTTGTGTCGAGTGCATCGTAAAGCGAAATGCTCGTCTGGCATTTCGCAAGTGTTAGAACGTCGTGCAGTTAGCCTTTTACTTGACATATAGTTTTTGTGCGGTGCATTTATATGTGTGTGTGTGTGTGTGCAGGTTTTGTTGGTTTTTATTCGATTTTGATTAGTGATGTTTTGCGCTTGAATGGTCTTGGAGTGTCGTCCGGTTGAAGAGTCTGAGTGTTCGGTTTTTCAAGTATTTGCTTTTGTTTTTTTTAGTGGGTTTGAATGAATTATATAATATACTATCGTTGTCATATGTCGTCTAGTGTAAGTTTTGAGAATTTCTTAAAATTTGATAATAAAAAGTATAAAAAGACCATTTTCCGCAAAAGTCAACAATACGCAACCAAACCCTTCCATTGACGGCATTCTTTGTTGGTTTTTATTCGATTTTAATTACGATGTTTTGTGTTCATTTCGAATGGTCTTAGATTATCGTCCGGTTTAAGAGTCTAGATGTTCTATATTTTAAGTGTTTGATTCTGCTTTTTTTTTTAAATGAATTATGTGATATACTATCTTCATCATATATCGTATAGTATAAGTTTTGGGAATTTCTCAAAATTTGATAAAAAAAAGTATAAAAAGACCATCTTCTACAATAGCCAACAATACGCAATAAAAAACTTCTATTGGCCGCATTCTCTGTTGGTTAATTTTAACGATCGATACTTTCAAAAAAACATCCATCGATATATGTTATGGATAAATCAATAAAATATTAAAATTTTCTCGATATGAAATTTCTCGCGAAACGTTTTACGGGAAAAAATCGAATTCGAAAATTTTCATCGTATCCAAAGTATCAAAATTGGTTATTATATTTGCTTATGTTAAGTGTTTTCATTTTTATTCGCCCTTCATGCAAAGTGCTCGGCTTATTTCGCATAACAGACGTTTATGTTAATGCAAAACATACAAACTCGTATATTTTACGTTAATAATATTAAACGTTTATACGGTTGATATAAATGTGTTTACTTTTTGTTGAATTACACTAAATCGATCACACAACCATTTTAAAGAACCAACACAATATAAAAAAAAACAGTAAACCCCCATACAAAACATCTCCGTATATAAATTTTACGCTAAGTTTGTATAATCACTTCATCTATGAAAGAAGCAAAGAATCTTGTTTTGTTTACGAAATTAACAATATTTGGTAGTGTATAGGTGCATAATTTAACGTCTTCTGTCAAATATGACAGTTGACATATCTTACAACAGTAGTCGAAAGATACGTCAACTGTCATATTTGATAGAAAGAGTTAAATTATGTACCTACGCTAAACGGCGCCTATACACCATAAAATATTATTAAATTTCATAGACAAAGCAAGATTGTTTGCTTCGTACATAAACGAGGTGATTTCAAAAACGTAGCACAACATAAGGATTTCTGTCTGTGATAACGCTTAAACCAACTCATTTACTATGGCGAAAAAAACAAAAGCGGTGATCAGACATTTGTCCAAATGACACTAGCACACACGACACTGGCACACGCAATACGTTTTAAATGGTCCAATTAATTCATTATTCTGAATTTTTTCGTGAATTGTGTTCTACTCTGTGTTGTAGGGTCATATGTGTTACTATCAGTGTGTTCCAGTGTCATATGTACCAATTTCATTTAGGAAATCATCTAAGGACCACAAAAGTGAACCAACCCCCAATACTTTGAACACAACAAATTCCATGTTTTAAGTCAAACAACCTACCAAAATAGACCCCTATGTCAAACATCACCCCATAACAGTGACCTTCTTCAGATATCACATCGAATGATCGTAAAGCGAAGGGTGGCTGTATTTTGCGTCATCAGCAGATCCCATTTTATAATGTTATTGTTTACCGTTTTGAGGCCCACGCGAGCATACATAATATTCGCCTCATGAATATTTACTGCGTGTCCCGTCTGTTCGATGCGTGTCTTTTTCGATTATTTTCGTTTTTTTTTTAGATCGGAATTTTCGTTTTGGGATGTTTCGTATGTGAAGTGTGTGTTTGGGAGTGCGGTTTTGCGGTATGCGGATTTGTGGGATGTTTTGAGTTGGTGTTTCCTTTTTGATGGTTTGGTTTAATTTTAATTTTTTAATATTTAATTAAAATAGTGCACGTACTTAATGAGTCAACAGTATCATATGAAAAAAATAAGAAAATAGTAAGAAATTTTTAATCGAAATTTGAAGTTTTAATGACTCACTATGTACGTGTACTCTTATTGCTATATAATTATTTTATTTATATTGCAAAAAAATTAAAGTTGAGTCATTTAAAACTTGCGTATTCAACACATATATTCAATAGGTTTTTCGTAGGAAAATTGGTCGTCAGTGTGCAATTTCCGGCCAGCGGAAAAATCGAATTGGCTCTGATGTGTTCGCATTTTTTGTATACAAGCAATACTATGTAAGCAATAATAAGTTTATATATATTTTTTACTTATTACATAATTTAAACAGAAAGTATAAGTTGTCGGCCATGACCCGATGCATCTTTGGTAAATTTTGATCATATCTAAATCCGTTTATAAAAAGTGGAAGATAATAGAAATTAAAATAAACTTGAATATTATATTATATTTGCATCGAATGAATACTTCGACTATTCGCAAATATGAAATTAACACTTAAAAAAACCTGTTTAATTTATTCTAAACTATTCAGATGTTCTTTATTATTTAATAAATATTTAAATAACGTATAATATATTCTTGTGCGTATTCCTTATCAAAACAATCAAACCGCAAGTGCACAGAACACATAATTTGCATAATCGAAACGTAAATCTTATGAAAATATGCAACGATATTACATCACGCATTATTATATTTATCATTCAACCCGACATATCTAAAACGATCAATTCAGAATATTTAACGTCTCATTAATCCTCTAAACAGATACATTACTTAACCAAACTCGATGTTTCTCAGAAGTAACATTCATTGAATTTTTATATATATAAAAAAAAACAATGATCAACTTCATCATTAAAACAATACACTTGTATATAAATAAATATCATCTTATAAAAATGCAGTTTTGAACTTTCAAATCTAACCTCAAGGACTCTAAATAAAACGAACGCATCACGCCACGTACTTATGACCTCAAATCATCATTCTTTCTCTCGTCTTCGATATAAAAAATCGGAATTATAAAAAAAAATCATCAGTGAACGTCTAAATTGCACATTTCGAAAGAGTCGCACGTATAACGTTTATTATCTAAGAGAATTATCACGTGCATCGTTGTATCGAAATAATGGTCGGCAATGATTATCGGCCGCCATTGTCTTTGGTTGATGGATCGTGTTTTTTATCGTCCGTTATTGGATTTGCATCAAAAGGCTTCGATTGTACAGATCGTTTTATGAAATGTGGTTTGCAAACGTTCGACCTTAGCACTGACCTCGACGGATTGTTCCTATACGGTAGGAATGTGGGACGTTGCTTCGTTACGTGTTTGATTAAAAAATATTTTTTTTAAATTTGGATTAATGATTTTTTTGGAATTTCTATGTTTTAGATTGTGGGAAGAATGTTGAACTTCGTAAAATTGTATCGGTTTTGATTTTTATCGTTTTAATGTCATGCAGTTTGATTTGACTTTTTATGATAGTGATTGATCTTTGAATGAGATCTAAGTTTAAGATATGTTATGATTATTTAAAAATCTAAACAAGATCGACTATTGAATCAATGAAACACGGCCAAATCCTCAACATCTTTTGAAAGTCGATGCATCAACTTGTGAAGAGAACCTGAGTACAATCGAAGGTTAATGTTCACCTTAACGGGGAAAAGCTTAGAAAATATGAGGTGACTTTTCTGGAAAGAGCCATGGTGTCCATCGAGTGTAACTTAATTACAACATCGTCTTCTGGGATAATAGACTTTTCCCGGATTTCCACGCCTTTCGCTCAGCTGCACACTTTTCCACGAGAGTTTTTCACTTGACCCCGATAATCCAATATCGGATACGACCTCCGAGTGGATCTCAACTATATATCCTTTATTTTTTTCTAGAATTCCTCGTTTACCTTAAGTAATTTATATTTCAGACACGCTAAAGATTTTCAAATTTCATCTAAAAATCTCTCTCATATAAAATGAGCCATAACAGTGTTTAGGGTTTATTTTCGAAAGAAAAAGAGTTGATGCATGTTTTAGTTAGATATTTAATAAAAGTTATATTTTTATATTCAAAATCGTACTTTCAATGGTGTACGATATTTTCAAAATTAGTTGAACTGTACAATGTTGTTGCAAGAATGTTTTTATAAGTGGAATACAAGTCCATTTGTGACAATTATAAATAAACAGGTTTTTTCTTGTATTAATTTTTGATTATGTTTCGATTTGTTTGACTTTTTTTCTTTCTTCTCTTCATTTACCGTGAAAATGAAAAAAAAAGTGTTAATTCCCAGTTCGCTAAAACGTATCGAAGTGAGTCCTGTCATTTTAATTTCTTTGTTTTCTTGCATTCTATTTTCATTTATTTAGATATCTACATTTAATACTAATTTTTTATTTAAAAAAATAAATGTCAGAAAAGCTAATTTCAATTAAAATATGAATTCAAAATTACAATAAATCTGTTATTATTGAAAGCGATACAAATGATATAAGTCCATTTGTAGATAAATTTCTTAAACATTTTTATTAATTATAGAAATTTTCATACTTAAATAATTGCAAATTTTTAAATATCTCACTATATGAACAAATGTCTTAATTTAAAAAAACCGGTTCATTATATTATATTATAACGTCCATTATGAGAAATAAAAACTTCTATCGTCTTTCAAAGAACATAATATAAAGTCCATTATATATTTTTAATAAAACCTAGAACTTCATAATACATCTTGAAATATCGACTAAAGAAAACATCTCAACTCATATAAAATTTTATATTATAAATACAAAAATCAAACATTCCACACCAAAAAAAATCATATTTAACTCAACATCGAATCGGCCATCAATCCTAAACGTATAAACATGACCATTTAAACGGCAAAACCATTAAAAACGACCACGGGCACTAACCAACCACACAAGTCCATGACCAGGTCAAGCAGACGTTTCCCTTTTACAACACCATGGTACGTGTGTGTGTTAACCGAGAGTTGAATCGGTCCACAACAGTTGCCGGATCGCGAACGGTTAATTCGTAGTTAATACCAGTTGTCCCAGTACTACAAATTGTGGTACCGGATCGGATGAGAGATCCGTCATGGATCTAAACCGGGATTCAGTGTCGATCGATCGTGGTTTGATCTAGTTCTTGCGGTGTGGTGTTGAAGGGATTGAGGAAGGTGATTTTTAGGTGGGTTGTTGATGAGTTTGAGCGAAAATAAGGTCAGGTAGTGAGTTTTTGAAGAGGTTGTGATTGATGGTTTTTAGGTGGATGGTTGATAAGTTTGAAGGAAAATGAGGTTAGGTAATATGTTTTTGAAGGGGTTCAAGATGGTGATGTATAGGTAGATTGTTGATGAGTTTGAGGGAAAAAAATGTTAGTTTGTGTGTTTTTGAAGAGATTGTGATTGATGGTTTTTAAGTGGATTGTTGATAAGTTTAAGGTAAAATAAGGTTAGGTAATGTATTCTTGAAGGGTGTATCGAAGATGGTTTTTGGATGAATTGTTAATTAATTTAAAGGAAAATAAAGTTAGGTAATGTGTTTTTGAAGGGATTGAGGAAAGTAATTTTTAGGATGATTGTTGATCAGTTTAAGGGCGAATAAGGTTAAGTATTAATGTATTCTTAAACGGGTTTAAGATGATGATTTTAGGTGGATTGTAGATGAGTTTGAGGAAAAAAAGGTTAGGTAGTGTGTTTTTGAAGAAATTGGGATTGATGGTTTTTAGGTGGATAGTCATTAAGTTTGAGGTATATGGTTAGGTAGTGTGTTCTTGAAGGGATTATGGAAGGTGGTTTTTAGGTGGATTGTCATTAAGTTTGAGGTATAAGGTTAGGTAGTGTGTTCTTGAAGGGATTATGGAAGGTGGTTTTTATGTGGATTGTTAATGTATTTAATGGAAAATAAATTTAGGTAGTTTGTTTTTGAAGGGATTGTATATTGGTTTGCTCTGGATCTTATCATTATGGCATAATAATATTTTATTTTTTTATTTTTACACAGACTTAAAGTGAAAAAAAAGTGAAATAAATAATCGGAGTCGGTGTTATTTCGGAAGCGTGTAAAAGAATTTTGGGCGTTTGTGTTATATAATAATTGGAAAAGTTATTTATTTTTTATGACAGCTTTTTGATCAATTGTTATAAGTTTGATTGAAATATGCAAAGAATAGTTTGACGAAGTATTCTGAAAATCGGTGGTTTTTAAGGTAAATTGTATCCGAAATAAAGTACTACGAAACTCATAATTTTTTTCGTCATCGCTGTTTAATGGAACTTGTACATACAATGGTTATATTTGTATTGTATTTCTTAAAAACTATTACAAAGGTCACATCTGTTTCTAAAATTATCTTTTTTTTTCAAATTCATAGGGTGATATTTAACCAGAATCTAATGTTTGCGGACGTTGATAAGAGTATTAGAATCTGACGTCATAAATAATTTTCTAATATGATTTTATAACGTCATAACTGCTGAAAAAATAAAATAACTTATTCACATTTTTCTAGTACATATTATTTTTATTTTTTGACAACGAATTATTTTATAGATTCATATCACAAAACCAACAGTTTCGACTTTATCTTTGACAAGGACCCATTCGAATATTTTCAACTGTCACAAACCCCCAAGATCTCTATCAAAATTAAAATTATATATAAATTTTTTTGATACATATTACCTTGCACATACTTTCAACCATTCACGTTTCACACACTTCAAACCAACTACATACCATCCAATCTCAATAAACACCTCAACCTTGGCTCTTCGATCTTCTCCATCCGATATTACATTTACCAGCAAACTAACACTTTATAGCAGCATCCCAACTATCGAAAAGGCATCGAAAAGGTTAGTATCGCGTGGGAACGCGATATTACGATCCCTGCGGTTCTGCAACTTTTCCGGCTCCGGGACCTTTTGCGTTCACGCACGGTCGTGACTCTTCTGCGATTTGACGTTTCGGACATGCACTTTTCGAAATTGTTTTATGATGGGCAATCCGAGATCGGATTCTTTCGTATGACCCGAATTTTCGTTGCGAAATCGTTGACATTTGTATTGCATTGAATGTTTTTTTTTTTGATGAAACGGTAGTAGAACCTCTATTGTCCGAACCTCGATTATCGGATTGATCAATTTTTTAAAATAGATTTCACAATTTTTTACATAATATTCGTCCAAAAATTTATGAATGCATAACACAATTATACTAAATCATAACTCAATTAAAGGGTCTTTCGATAAGGAAGCTCGGTTTTAAATTGTGCAATAAAATTTATCTTGTTCAACGTTGTAACCTTCCATGGCAATTTGCCGTAAATTACTAAAAAATTAACAAAAATTTTGACAGATGTCATTTTGACAACATGGCTGCTATAACCTAACAATTTTCAAATTTCCCTTTTGAAAAGCTCTTTATAAGGGTGATCAAAATAAAACCTGACAGAAATTTTATTTTGAAAATAATCTCAACAGTTTATAAAAAATTTGGAGTTAAAAATTATGTCTTCATAAATTATTTTATATTATGTTCACAAATTTTGCCAGTATCAAATAAATAAAAATAGTAAAAATAAATAGATTTTATATATGTTTAAAAAGTACTTAACGGTTGTGTGCATAATTATGTTCATCAAAGATTCCAGTAAATAATTTAATTTAATTTCTAATAAATTCATAATTTTTATCTCATATTTTTCTTGTTTCGATTACCCGAATTTTTTGCTATGCAGACCATCTCGATCCCTGTTCAGATAATCGTGGTTGTACTGTATTCTTTTGCATGAATGTAATATTTATAACAACTGATTTCCGTCTTTTTATCTGGCTGTGTCAACGCTGAATATACTAAAAGTTAATTGCTAATATCTCGAATTTTATTTATTAAAATAACTCTTAAATTTTTTAAACGATCCATATAACGAAATAGCTTCAAACGAAATTTTATATGTAAAACGGACGCTCGTTCATTAACTGTGAAGTAATTTGTCGGGTTTCCGCTGATTTATCGATGAAAGTGCAATTAGCATAATGTCCCTTCCATGCAATAAATTCAATCGAAATATTCGCGCTTTTAATTCGAATCAATCGAGCGCACACTAATTTATGGTTTCCGCAATGGAAATTTATCTAAAACGAAGAATTTTCGTCATGTTTTAGAATTCCTAATTATAAATCGTTTCGAGCCTTTTGTTCTAAGCGAATAATTTTTTTTAAAAAAATAATCCTAATAAATTTTTTAGTTTCGTTGAATACATCGACTTCCAATGATCGTTGAAGTTAAGCAACATGTGGATATTATCGTATATTACTAACCAGAGAACATTCTACAATTGATACTTTCAATATTTAATTCTTCGAGAGTTATTTTTCAAAGAAAAAATACCTGAAATTCTCAATAACAAATACAGCAAACATACAAACATTTCAAAACAACTTTTCTATACTTTATCGATCAATTTGTACATAATAAAAATTTAAAAACTTCCCAATATCATAATATGACCTTCTCAAGTTCTTGGACCACAGATTAAAATCCACTGGCACAGAAAGCATGCCAATTTGCCAAAAAAAGAGACCAAAGCGTGACCAGACAGGTGAACATTGTTATGCATTTCATACAGAACGTGTCAAACGATCGAAATTTCGAGGTTAAATCTTTATCACGATTTATATCCATTTTGTTCAATTTAGTTCTACGACATCTAAAAACGTGAACGTTTCGAAATTTCAAAAATTTTGCAGTGGACATTTAATTTTCGTGCATGTCACAAATGTCGACGTTTCAAATTTTCGTTGTCAACGGATTTATCACATGTTCTGACATCGTATAAACGTATGTAATATATTGTTTTGAATTGAATATTTTTAAATACAACACAACTAAAATTCATAGAGAATATTGAAATTTTTCACACATGAAAGCATTTATTATGTTAATTTAAAGTTTCATCGTATTTTTTTTTATTAAACAACGTATTTTGAAGTCTAACCGATGATTCAGATACCGTACTTTTTTATCGGTTGATTTTTATCTTTAACATGATCATTCTGATATTTTGACGAGCATCTATATTAATAATGTTTCAATCATTATCATGTATATCAGTAAAAGAAAAATCCTCAAATCTTAATTTTGAAAACTACAACAGAGTAATTATTTACTGTATTTTTGGTTGCCAAAGTCGTGTTATTGTTTTCACAAAACTTTTATAGTGAAAAATAATGAATTATCTAATAATAATATTTATTATTAGATAATTCATTTTTTTACGTTTATTGTTCACTAGCCGGGTCAAAAATTAAGATACTGAAAAAGTTAGTATTCTTCACATAATAGAATAGTTTGAATATAGATTTCATTCATTAGTTCGAAAAAAGTAGAAAAATATTTGGTTATCGAAAAAATAAGCGAAACTTTCAAAATTTTACTAAATTTCTTCCCGAATTTCTTCTTTCTAAGATGAAAACATTAATAACTAAAAACCAAATTCTATCGAAAATCAATTTCAATAAAAAAAAACACAATTCCAAACTAGAGTTTAATCAGAATATACACAAGCCGTAATAATAACGCCTCGCTTCAAACTGAATAGTTAAACCGAAACGCATTGACGGCTCGGTATCTCGGTTAAATTAACCGCGACAGTTAAACACGACCTTTGTGCCATTACCATATAATGTAACGAGACGATAGACAAACGCGTTGTAAATTTCGATTAAAGGTTTTCCATTGTTGTATTATTGCAGAACGTCCCGTTCTATGGGCCCCGTACTTTGGGACAATTTCGCAACGGTTTTGAATACAATCGTTTCTGTTTGATGTTCAGAATTTCATATACGTATGTTAAAATTGGGTTTTCGAATATTTTATTTTATAAATTCAACTTTTGATCATTTTTTTGAGTTGAATGTAATGATGGTTAAATTTAATTACCAAGTCTTTTGATGGATAGTTTCGTTGAACTTTCGTTTAATATAAACATAGTCTATGGGATTTTTCAGTTCATTTATTTACGTTTTCTGTCGTTTCCGCCATCGAGTTCTTCTTGGTAATTCACTCGGCGTTTCTTTGAACTCGGCATTTTGTATAAATAAATAAAACGGGAATAAGCTCAGCGAGTACAAATTAACGAAATTCTATTTGGCAAATGATTCGAGTTTCAGATTGCGACTCGGTTGCAATAGCCGTTTTAGTTTTCGCATTTTCCCGCTTTTCCTCGAGTGGAAAATTCTTCTATTTGCGAAATATAAACGATCTAAATTGCGACTACTTTTGAATAGTGCCGTAAACGTGAAACTTTCTCTGTACGTTTATTTATATTGAACTTATTTCATATTGTAAATATTAAAAAAATCAATTTTATTTATAGTTAACCAAATATCGCAAAACTCAATAACAATGATGATTCATAACGATCGTATTAATAATTTATGGATATGTTCGTATTTTATTGTTATTTAAAATGGCACAATAGCCAATTTATTTGTATTTATACATAAAATAAATTAGCTAACAACGATACATTTGTTAATAACGATATAGATGTCTAGTTTTTAAAAGAGCGTCATTATATAATATGATAATACTTATTGTTTTTATGATGATAAAATGATCATAATGCAAAATAAGTGAATAAAATGGACTAAAACGATCTATTATTTCATTTTGATTAATTAATTTTGTTTAGTTTAATAAAACTTCAAAAAAAAAAAGTACAGTTACTGAAAATTTATATAAGAACTTTTTTTCAAATATTGACACAATGAGTGTTATTCTGAAAATTGTGACTATTGTTGTTAAAAAATGGAAACAATAAGTGTTCGTTTGAAAATAAATAAGGAAAAACTAGACATTTTTTATACAATACCGCATTGCGAAATTTCGCTATAATGTGACAGTGAAAAACAACTATAATAACATACAGGTCATTGACTTTTATAATTTAAATTTAAAAAAATTACCTTTTTCAATACATCACTACAATTTTGATATTAAAGTATCGTTTTTTAGACACTTTTGTTTTTATAATGTCAATTTTAAAAATTGGCAACTTTCACGTTTCAGATTCACTTGTACTTTCACAACAAGTATTAATTCAATGTAAAGGTCAGTTAAGGAAACTGCTTCCAAAAATACATACGTGTTTAGAAAGTTTACTATTTTAAGTGTGAATCATTTTCAGAAATCTTAGAGTGCATCATACCATTAATTTCATGAAATAAATACGTATAAGAAATAATAATAAGATATGAAAACGAAATCACTATTGTTTGTTCATTTTGATTCTAAGTGCACTCTAACTAGATTATCAAACAATTCATTTGAAGTATCAGCAAACATCACATAAATCAACAAATACTGAAATAGTTGACCTAAATTTCAGAATTTCAGTTAAAAATACAATGCATTTATATTCAACACAATACGTATTTTTTAATATTTATTTCTCATTTACAAAGCTATTATTAAAATTTATAATCGTATTATGAACATTTATCAAAACACCTCAAGTGATGATTCACGTCTAACATTTTCTTGAACCGAATTTCATATGTTTTAATGAATTTTTTTTAAAGAATTTCCATTTAAATAATTATTATATCGATCCAAAAATCACACCGTCAAAAATTTACTAAATAAACATTAAGTAACAATCAGAAGTCAACGTTCGCTCTGAAAATGATGCAACGACCATTTAGTAACAGTCTAGTAACAGATCCAAAGATAAGCACAACGATGATGAAAATTCGTCACTTCTGACCATTGTTTCGACTCGAAAAATATATGTATATATATATATATATTCTTTCCGAGAAACGGAAAAAAACAATGAAAATCTTGATCTTTGAACTGTGGAGGTTCTCACGGAGCTTTTGAAAATGCATAATCGTCTAGTTTTCATGCAAATAAAACGCTCTCTTGTTCGGATGAAAATTTGCATTTTTCGTTGTTTATTTGTAATTTTTCGGACGTTTTATTAAATATCGCGGGTTGTTAAAGTTTTCGTTAAGGAATTTGAAGAGTTTAAATGAAAGAATGCTTTTTCTTTGATTTTTTTGTTGTATATATATTTTTATAGCTATTATATTAAAATTAAGTATATGCGAATAATTGTTTTTTTTTTTGATTATGTATAATAGTTTTATTGAATATATCAATATCAATGAAGTTAAGCAACATGTTAGTATATATATATAATTCCGTGCTCCTCCTAGTATAAGACAGGTCTTATATTTTGGTACTAAAACGCACTAACGAGACTTATTTTGAGAGGTTCTAATAATTTTTTTATGCATAACGTTTTATATTAATTTAAGAAAACAATATTTATAATTTTATTAGTCCAAAACATTACATGCATTTAAATTTTATTTATTTTTCAACTTGTTAAAGTAAAATTAATCGATTGTTCTACTGTTTATAAGTTGTTTTCGTTATTTTCCATATATCATACTTTGTTTAAAAAATCAGTGATCTTTACTGATGTATTTGATAAAATATTGTTAAAAAAGGGTGTGATTTAACTATGCATTAAAAAATATAGATTGTGCTTTAAAATAAATTACTTATGAACCGACTATTTTATAAGTTGAGAATAATGGCCGTGCGGTTGATATTTCGTCCTGTTATAATGCACGTTTATTCGTTTTAAGGTACAGATTTTTTTCTACACGTTTAATGCTCAAATTTAATGCACATATTAATGTACTTTAAATTGTTGAGAAATACGTTATAAAAAGTAATTTCTTTATATTAAATTTGACGAATTTCGACACTGACTTTCCCAATTTCCTTTCCTTGACTGTAAAAAAGGACAAATTTTCAAAGGTCTACTAAAAATATTTTTTCTACAGTTTGCACTATATAGGTCAACGATTCGACTTTAAATTTATTAAATTTTTCGATTTTAAATTTATATAACAAAACACAATAATAATTGAAAAATGAAGTACATTTAACCGATTTTTTTTTTATTACGAACTCAGTCTCGAAACATTCACATCAATTACATCATCAAACGGCCATTTAATTTTTTATCACATCAACCAAAATTAAACACGCATTACCCCATAATAGAGCAGTCACGCTTCCACCATTTTTTCCACAACACACTCGAATTCCTCAATTGTAACGACCCTCGCAAAGTAGAAGGCTCCGACGGCGCCGAAGGCCCTCTTCGTTCGCGAAATCCGCGAATTTCAACAACCAAAAACAACAACAACAACAACAACAAACAACAACAACGAGAGCCCCTTACGAGCGGCGAACTTGCGCTCGTCAGATGTGTACGTTTTAAAAGTTGTCTTCCGAGAAATCCGCGCTCAAAGGAGTTTCGTTCGCAAATATTCGCAGAAAGTTTCGCGTTTTGTGTTAATTCGCGTTTTGTGCGATTGTCTAATGCGAACGAAGCCGTCGGGTTGTGTCAATACGTGGATGGTGCATTTTTTTTAGGACGTGCTGTTGAATATTTGATCTGGGCATTATTTATTGAATAGTTTTTGTTGTTTACAAATGAGCTATTTGAAACGTTCTACCACATTACAGGGATGGTAATGGCCATACATGAATATTATAAAAGTTAATTACGATATCATAGTTTTTATATTAAAAATAAAAGAGCTTATAATTAAGATATCTTGTCTTATATATAAAAATGAATCACCGTTTCGTTTTAACACTAAAACTTAAAAACCGCTTGACTGATTTGGATATTTATTTTTTATTTTGTTTGCTTTAACTAACAGGTGGTTTACAAAGAAAAATGATTGGGAAATTTCTAAAGAAAAGTTAAAAAATAGTATAAGTAATTTTGTATGAAAAATTACACCGCCACGCCACGCCGCGCCGCGTATTGATTGTGACAATAATTACAATCGGTACTTTGATGTGTGCAGAACGCGTGAAGACAACGGGAACAACGGGACAACGGGCGCTATTTTAAGATGAAAAAAGGATAGTATTTAGAGTCTAATATCTATCGTTTGTTGACGACAGATCTTCTTATATGGTCAGCTTAGTTTTAACGAGACTAATAAATAGCGATTGTAGATGATACAAAGTTCACCGGGTCAGCTAGTTTAATTATATTTAAAATCATACCTCGAAAGGGCCAGTCAAAACCTTCAATTGGGCCACATATGGCGCGCGGATCTTAGTTTGGCCATGGCTGGACTACATTGAATGTCAATTATTCTTTTTTCACATTACCTTTCCTTATACATAAATTTTCTGATGAATTTCAATGATTTTAGTACTGAAAGGTTTCCAAATTTTTCCTGGTACTATTTGCATACATTCATTGAATATATATGAATTTTTTCCTGTTTATATTTCATTAACGAAATTTTATTGATTTAAATATTACTTCGTTTTTAAAATATATTATTTTGCTTTGAAAATTCAATTTGATAACTGTGTCATTGGGTCTTATTTGATTCTGCAGTTCATCTGATAAGAATGTTTAAATTTGCAGATTTTTTTTTTCTGCACCGCTTATCAAAGGTATTAAAATATTTTATTGACTAAAGCATAACATGAATACTTTTTTATTACATAAACTTTAACAACTGTTGTTTTTTTATATTAAATTACATGGTCAATAAAGGTTCACTTTTATTCGTGAATGAATAACATTTTACGATTTTTTTTGCACGTATCTGCTTTTATGAAAGTTTGTTCTTTTAAATTCAAATAATTTTGAACGATTCCAATTGAAATTGAATAAAACGATTATTTTTTCTTATGTAAATTTAACGCGTCCTCTTACACACGTTTGTTAATTAAACTTATCTATTTCTAATGATAACCCGATTCTCAAAACCATAACATAACCAGAAATATTTTTTTTTATATTTTGATGTAATAACTCTAAAAATAAACGTATTTTTCGAACCGTGACATATTTTTTCATAATTTAAAAATCATGGTCGAGTGCACGATGCGATAGAGCGACACCTGAATCAATATTCGGCGTTCGATTTTCAGGAATTTCATTGGAATTCAAATTTTTCATAATTACAATTCGGAAAACGATCGATCGTCAAACGGACCGTCGCAGCAGATTATGTCGTCCAAGGACTTTTTTGCAGATTATATAAAGTTAATTATAATTTTTTTTTCGTCCCGATTCTCGTAATAATCCGTTTTATGTAAATCCTGTTATTTATACTGGAAGCTCGAAATGCGATATTTTATTTTTTTACGTACGCAAAACGGCGCTGAACTTTTGCAGATAAATCAAACATTTTCTTATGAGTTTTTCAAGTAAACAATTTTTGTATTACGTATTAAAAAAATATCGTTTGTTGATATTTTTGATGAATTTTAAAAATGAAAATATGTCTTTAATTGCTAAAATGTTTCTGTTATCTTGACTATGTGCAAATAATCGTTATAATAATTGTGGCTTTCATACGTTGCATTCTAATTATTGTTTATTTGTATTTCGAAATACGAAAATACTTAAAACCGACTTTTTCCGTTTAATATTTTCCTCGTTTGCTTTCTAACCATTTTTTGGAGAACCGCTTCCGTTTCGATAAAGGGACTTTTACTTCTCCATAAACAATCAAACGGAGATGAAATTGAAAAAAGTCCCGTCTCTTTTGGAGAAACGACCGTAAAAAAAATACAATTTAAACATTCTCCGAAATGTATATGTAATTGGAGATAAAATTTTTCGTGACGTTTACGTCATATAAGGAAAACTCGCTTAGTTATCAACAATCACATCTTATAGGACGTTTTTTTCGTTCTTAATAATTTTTATTGATAGAAATTTAAATGTGACGAAACAAATTATGACCTGAATTTACATTTTATATTTATGTATATTTATTTTTGTTTAAATTCTAATTAAATATACGTAGGCTTGGAGTTGTGCGCTGTTGCAGTGTCTCCATAGAAAAGCCTCATAAGACCTCGTTATTCGGTGTGGGACGGTCGCGTGCAACGCTTCGCATAACTCGCAAGGTAAATTGTTGATTTAATCCTGTTTTATTAATTAAAAGTATCATAAATTTTATATTAAAATAAAGCTTTGGATACGTACGTTATTATAATTTAAAAAAATAATAATTTTTCAAGTATTTATAATACAAATTTCGCATTTGAATATCATATAAAATATCTCTATAAATCAGAACGATATAATCATAGTAAATTATTTTTGATACATTTTAAAATCGGGAATATTTTAATAGATCTTCAATTAAAATATTTCCGATTTTAAAATGTTCAAAATGTGGTGAGTATTCAAAATATCTTATTTTGAATACTCACCATAAAATCATTACTCATATAATATATGAGCTGTGTCTGTGATTCACATCATTGAATCAGACTTAAGATCAAGTTTTTTTTGTATCGTCGACTTTTTAGATCGTACATTTCAATCAAATTTAATTTTTTTTTGCATATCATTCACGGTTCTGCGGAAATTGTTATTGAAAACGTGCGCCTATTTGAAATATTACTCACTATTGAGTATACTAATGACCGTTTGTCTTAACAGTTGTGATTTCAATAGTTTTTTAGAGGCATAGTTAATATTGCCTTTGTTTGTATACAATTTAGTGTTGCCACCATAATTAGCGAACGTGTAAACAACTTTTTTTTTTCGAATAATAGAAAATTACTTAAGAAATTTGAAAAAATCTCTAGTTTTTCATTCACGAATAGACATTGAGTCAAATACGGCTAGTTTATTATTTATGAATACCCAATTTATTCATAACGTTTCTTTTATAACTGTTCTATTTTAGGGCTACGTTATGTGAGTTTCATAGCAATCAAATAATTATCTAAGTAATTATTTTTCGGTATTATATTATAAATGTAAATACTTCAACAAAATTACATACTCGAATATAATTATACCTATGAATTTTTGAAGATGGTTACATCGTTTTATTTTCAGCCAGTAATTATTTCAGTATCACATAATTTTCAATGAAATTTATAAATTCGCCTATCATTCGAATGAAACATTGTTTCGTATAAATTTTTCCAATCGTTATATTATAATAGCGAATTGTTCCGAACAACCCAAAATTACTCGACAAACACCCTTTATTTTCGCGACCACGTAATTGACAAAGCCCAAAAATACCCCATAATACAAATCCACAACACGAAAAGCCTATAATTAGACCACCAACGATCCGATCGAAAATTTTGGAAAACGGCGCAAACAAACAACATCAACAGGTTATCGTCCATTTCGGCCTCGGTTTTCGCCCATTTTCCGCATATTGCGAAAGGCAAACAATGCATTTTCATTACACGTTTTAATCAATCGGGACCTAGGCGACATTTTCGCAACGTCGACAAACAATTTCATACATAATATATATTATCATTTAAGGGAAACTTGTCTAATTCCGTGATAGTTGGAATAAAGTTATTTTTTTAAAATAACGCCAACGTATTTTAGAAAATTATATTTACTGAAAGTTTGTCAATATATACATGAATTCGTAATGACATAATTTATTGATAACCGTTCAAGTGTGATGTTAGTATAGACATGTTTTGTGATGATTTTTTGTTTTTTCGCCGAGCGAAATACACGCGTGATTCAGATGAGTAAAACAGAATTTTCGATCTATGTTAATTTTTTTTAGTGCAATTATAATAGATAGAATTAAAAGTGTACAGAATTTTTTTATTAAATTTTTTACAGGGATGAGTATGATGTCTTGAGAATCTGAACAATTGAGCGTTTTATATTAAGTTAACAACTTTAGGTTTTAAGATAAATTGCAAATAATTGTTGTGCAGACCTCTAATAGTCAGTATTGATGAAAATATTCTTTATTAAAAATATTTTTATTTAGAAAAAAAGAATTAGATTTATTTCTGCTTTTCTTGAAACTGCAAAAAATATAAAAAAAATATTTAAATAAAATCCTGAGTTATTTTGAAAAAATATTGTTAATGGTAAATTTTCTATAAAATTTCAATGCTAATCTTTTTATCGCTAAACAAATAACATTACGAAGCTTTTCTCAAAATTGAGTATACAGTTAACTCTCCTATAACGTCATGATAGATTCCACGTTATAGGGAGTTAAGGTTTTTCAATTTTAATTATTTTTGAACATTTTTACGTGTTAACTGCTTGTTTCGAATGCATTTAAAAAAAATTAAATTTGAATGCATTTGAGCGATATAGGGGGGTTTACTGTACTATAATATAATTAGACGTCTAAGATTCGATCATTTGAGATTTCACACAAAACCGATCATGAATTATAATATCTAAATAACGGTTCGTTAAAAAATAAGTTCGATACTTCATGATTGCAAGCTTTGTTTAGTTCGTGTGTTCGAATGACGCTCGCGACTTTAGATATTCTAATATGGTCTTTATGCGTATACAGTTAACGTCTATAATATGATG
>JAOXNN020100904.1:0-31132 GCA_028571205.2 Hydropsyche betteni | reverse complement strand
TTAATTTTAATTAAAATTTAAATATTCTTGCCTAATTTGTGTAATAGTAATGCTTAGGCGAATGCCATCAAACAAGATTGATTAGACAGAGAATCCAATAGTACATTCAGAAGTAACAATATTCGCTAACTAAACCTTTGAATTTTATTTCTTTATAATTGCAAGTTCACGGATGTTAGTAGGTGTGCTTTATTAAGATAATTAGAAATAGGCTTTATGTTTGTTTAAGAGTTAATAATTTAATTGTAATGTTGAGAACTCGAAGAGCTGAAAGAAGAAGGAGGCTAGCGTTGTACATGAAAAAGTTCGCTCCTAAAAGCAAACCTAAGCAATAGGATCTGCTATTGGAGATCAAGTAAGAGCCTAAGGTGTAATAAAAACAATCAACATTGCCCAAGTAGTAGGACCAACCTCTGTAGTCAGTCTGGTAGGATCCAGATGATGCGGGAATGGTTGATCTAGGGTCTGCCAACGTTCTCAAAAAGCTCAGAAAACAGGACCAGTTCATATCCAAGATAGAACTAAATAAACGTTTGAGAGATCTCCAAATAAGCAAGAACAACTAACAGGTGCATACTTGGGCAACCTCCGGCTAAGTCGAGCATGAGAAGAACTTCTAATAGATTTTAAATGAGGAGCTGATTGAAAAGGATATCAATACAAAAACTATGAAAGTGTCGTTTGTTGGGAAGTGCAAAGATAAGCATAACTCCGTTGTTACCGGTGCTCAGTGGTACAATCGAATGCTATTTTCTACTGGTTTGGACAAAACTCTCAAAATGTGGACTATCTCCTAATAAAGACCAGGCTAAAGACAAAGTTTGGAGATAGTTAAAACAATCTATACCTAAAATTTACCTTTGACCAGCTGCCATCTAATGAACGATAAGCTCTACATGGGAACCCTTCGCAAAAATTATGTCATTTATGATCCCTACAAGTCTAAAACTACTCTCATCGCCAACTCTTTCTCCAGTCATCTCAGCAACTACTCTCAGCTTAGAGCATCATCAGACTATGTAAGCTTATTTTCTGAGTCTTCTTTGTGTCTAATCGACAAAAATAACCAGTTTTTCGGCTAACTGAAGGCCAACTAACCTTTAACCGATGTTTCGGTATCTGCAACAGAAGTAGTAGGAGTGAGTAAAGAAGCCATATACTTGTGGGACTTGAAAAAGATGAAAGCTCGGCAAGTGGTTCGCCAAAATCTAGGAAACACTAGCGTATTAATCAGCAAATAGAATGACTGTCTGGCTGTAGGAAGCTTTTCTGGAAATGTTTACCTGTACAGGAAAAACGATAATATTGGTTAGGTTTACAGAGAAATCGATAACTTAGTAACGTCCATTACAGGTATCTAACAGTCTAAAAATGGGCAATTGATGGTGTTCTATTCTAAATGGAAGAGGAACGCACTTAGGATGGTAGATAGTCAAGATAACTCGGTGGTATCCTGTTGGCCTACGCATAATACCAAACTAAACTATCCTACAACTGCTGCTTTTAGTTCAAACGGATAGTATTTTGCAGTTGGAGCTGTGAATGGTGTATTAAGTTTGTACAAGTTTGATGACGACCACTGATGATTGATGATGTAGCAATATATTTAAACAGCTCAATAATTCATTACAGATTTAAATATCCCCGTTTCAGATATTTTATGTATTCTATTCTTCAGTCTAACATATTGAATGATTCAGAAAGAATAAGGAAGTTAGATTAAAACAAATCAGTTTTATAGAAAATTGGCTTGATTAAACGTCATAGTGCTAAACTACTCTTTCAGCGAACTATTCGAAGGATTGCGCCTGTGGTAGCCTGTCAACTGCCTGAGTTGTTTAGAGGATCGGGAGCTAAGCAGTTGCTACTCACTACTTTCTCCAGACTGTTGAAGCTATCGTTTTTACCTGTTACGTAAGGACTTCCTCAGTATTTTATTTTCCTTTTTGAGCAGCTCTATCTTTTTTTTATTCTCAACGTATTTCTGTTCAAACACATGGAAGTACTCTACAAGCATTTTGTTTTACTCTCGAACTCTATCCGCTTCTCTCTTTAGGCCCTACACTTAACGAGCCTTGACTGTCACCATCTTACTCTGCTTAAAGTATTACGCACGAGGACTATTCTGCACCACATATCCATACTCTGCTCTATGTCTATGGGTCATCCCTGCAGGAGAGTGGCTGATGAATCTATTCCGAGGAATATCGTTAGCTCCAGTTGATTTAAGTCTGTTGATTTCTTTATGGGATGGTTGAGTTATCCTGGTTCTAAGCATTTAGCAAAGTATAATATATGAGGTATATGACTGAAGGTTGATAAATTTTACTGACAGCAGTCTTTTTTCAATTTATTTCGGTTGTTTTCGCACGGTTTAATTTAGTTATTGCTCAAGGTAACAAATTGGATAACTTCTAGTCGCCAAAACTGCCTGTCCTGTACATAAATCAAACTAAACAATACATTTTATGAATTAATCAAGTAAAATTCGTCAGCGCCTTATTAGTAGAGCTGCTTTGGCTTTCTTATCCGTTTAGGTTGTAGCCCCACTAACGATTGTTTGGCTCTGAGGCTATTAGATTTTCGTAGAGATCATCTTCACTTGCTTTAGTTGGTTGTTCGCTTGATCCCTTTAAAACATCAGCTTTCCCATCTGTTGCCTTTGTTGGTATACCATTGCCTAAGCATCGTTCAACTTGTTCTGTAACTCTGAACAATCCTCCTTCCATTTCTATGTCATTTGATTAGTAACTTTTTAACTTTACTTCAAAAGACAGGCTTTCTATTATTGTAGCTCAGCAACCGTCTGCTTCAACTAATGTTGTTCGTTTTTGTAGTTTCGAATAACTTAATCGTAGGCTTCGATTGAAGTTTTGAGATATTATGCTTACCGTTTTAATTTTTATAGATCTTAACTATAACCTGCTTTATTCTCTTCACTGTTATTCACCTCTACTTTTTACACGCTTGTGTATATCTTCATAAACTGCTCAAAATCCAGGCATCTTGCCTTCCCTCTTAGACCTTCAATTGTCCCTAAAAGATCTTCCTTGTTCGTAAATTGTAAAATTACATAAGACTGGTCATTCTTTATTAGAGCATGATGGGATTATTATCTTGGTAGCTCCTGGCTGTCAGTCTGAACTCGCTTTTAAATCATACGTGATTATTACTTCTATAGTCTATCAGTTTGTGTATTTGTGTCGCAATAAAATGGCCTAGTCTACTGCGTATAAACCATTTTGTTTAGAATATCTTCATGAGCATGCTGCAGTTCAAAATAGTTGAGTTTTATGAGCTAGTAGTCATCCTTTAGAATATTCTTTTACAAATACAATGTCTTGATCTTTTAAGACTGCCTTTGAGCTGTTGCCATCATCCTTGCAATAAGCTAGTCCTTCTCCTTCTGCAAACGATAGAAAACTGGATCTACAACTTCCTCAACATCAGAGGGTACATGAACCAATCGATAACCTCTGTCTTCTTGAGGTTTAGCCTCCTGTTCTTACGACAACATATGCATTTACTCCTCTCCATCTCCAATCAGGCAGATTTTATCTGAAGCCGACTTATTTTGCAAGAGGTCTGGCTAACTCATGAAGTTAGTTTAAATCTGTCATACCAACTAACATAGAACGTCAGCACATTCTGTTAATACGCCTAAGATTACCCTTCAAATTACAACCAGTAAGCGATAAAAAATACAGATCAGAAAATTGCCCCTGTTTTGTCATTTGTTTCAGACATTTTTTTTAAATTGGGTATGTTGTTAACAATAAAAAGCACCCCGACAGGGAGTCGAACCCTGGTTCTCGGATTTAAAGTCCGATGTCCTTGCCGTTGAACGACCGAGGTTTAATTACTATGCAGACTACTATGTTTTATATAAAACTATCGATGTTCTTCAAATTCTTTATTTGGTTACGGAATAAAAATAAGATCAACGATTTTAAACTGTTTGAGAGCTTGATTTCTTTTGGGGGTCAGTATTTTCCCCTCGTAGTTGCTATTATAGTATATACAGCTCAGATGCTCTTATCTTGTACACAAGATCTCTATCGGAGTACAAATCCCACAGTCGATAAGAGATGAAGAAGGGGTCTGGAAAATACACATCAGGATAAAGATTAGCTTCAAACAAAAACTTTGTGTCTTCTATTATATGCTTTACGTAGTCTTTACCATCGTGGAAGGGGTATTTGCTGGTGTCTATTCCTTTGATATTGTATTTACCTACTAACTCCCCTAATCGTTCCTTCCATCTGAGTACTGACTCTACACAACTTAAACTTAACACACTTAACTACGCTAGCATCGGTTGGAGTGTTTCACTTAAAAACTTCGGATTTTTCAGTTATTAAGGTTTCGTTGTGCTCAGTAAGGACTAAAGTTAACCAACAGTGTTTTATCTTTACTTCGTCACTATGTTAGTTGAATCAACGCAGTCAAAGAACTGTTTGAACTATCTGGTATTCAACTTAGAAATATGGACCTGCTCCTATGCTCTTATTTGCCGATAAATACTTTTAATTATGTTCTTTACCTCTTGGGGAAGATTCTTTTGCAAATAACAGTTCTCCATCCTGTAAATCCGCTATTTGCGCTGTTGTATACCTCTTGCAGTATTTTTGTATGAGTGGATACCGTTTTTGACTGTTGTAGAATCTTTCATAGGGATCCTTTACTGAACGCTATCTGTTAATTCAAGTTGTTGTTAGGAGTCGACACCGAACATATCGTTCTTTGAACTGTAGGGTCTTTTGTCATATTTATCAGTGGACTTGACTGTTTCTCTATGAATTTTCCTGGCATTTTCCACAACTTTCGCAATAGCTACGATATCAGGATCGTTAATTTTCTTGCTTGAAACTTTCCTTTCCTTCCTTGTCGCTTAGTTAAATAAAGCTTACGTAGTGACCTCTCCTTGGGGAAGATATCTGGTATGCGTTCATTGACGAATCTACTATCCCACCCATGCTCCTTCATAATATCAGAAAGTACTCTTTGAACAATGCTTTTCTTGATACGCTTGGCTGACACAATCAAAGAAGTAGGTTTGGTGTTGCTATTATTCTGTGGTCTGATCTTGTCTGGAATAAACTTTCTAAAATGAAGTCGTTTGATTTGTTATGGCTGACCTTTAGAAAGGTTAGGCACCGTACTGATAAACTAACTGGCTCTTTGCGATAGCGAAGGAAGCACTGTCGGCTTTTTTACCGAGACAGCCTATAATTCCTCTTCAACCAGCTATTTGTCAGTCTCCTCCATAAAAATATAATATTATTCAACCAGTGATTTCCAATAAACTTAGGACCTACCTTGATAATAGCAAGAACATAATTAAATTCAAAATATTAATATTTGTTTGAATATTTATTATTCTATCTTTATCTGGACCATTACGTTGACGATTCATCTATTCTGAACTCATTAACTAATGACAGATAATTCTAAATTATTGGCGACCGATTAATTCTTCGGCATTCTTTTTAAAAAAATATTATTAAAAGCCCTTAATGTTTACGAATATCAAACGATCGGCCTGATCTTAACTGTTAGTAATGACTGCTAATAATGACTGATGCATCATTTAGCGAGCAGATCTATTACAGTATGCTCTCAAATGACTTAAATCGAAAAAACCATATTATGCTTCAAATAAACAATTATCAATTGATGATTTTATGGGAATCGATTTATATAATAGTTCATGTGTGACTTTTTCAAGTGCAATCTCCAACTAGATACTGTATCCTTTAGAACTAAGCTAAGTTGTGTTGATAGTTTTGAGTTCAACAAAAGCTCTGCCTTTATTTAGATTTCCTGTACTTTAATAATCAGTGGTGTGTATTCAACTTAATCTATAATAGTTTTGAGAACTAAATATAGCCATGGGAAGAAAGAAAATCTAAATAAAGCTCATCAAGAACTAACGTCTCAGAAACGTAAGTCACTTCATGACATAGATAACCTATAATAAGAGAAAACGAGGCTTACTGAAGAAGATGGTGGAATTATCAATCATGTGCGGAATTAACGCCAAGTTGGAAATGAGGGACAGTTTTGGAAATCTGATAGTTTTAGACGCTGGAAAATAGAAAGCCCAGAAACCCGAACCATAGAAAGACAATGTTTACGTGTTTACTCCTGCCGATGTATCAGTTACTTAATATAGTACCCTGAGTTCAAGGGCTTTGACAAGATTAAACGCAAATCTAACCCCAATTAAAGCGAAGTCGGGGAGTCCGGGGAGTAAGTCCCAAAATACACCAGCTCAGTTTCCGTTGTTTAAAAAAAATAGCCCCTTCCTCCCGCTGCAACTAAGGTCGAAGAACCCCCTCAGAGATAAGCACAGTTCAAACTGATAAACCAACCGCCGACCAACACCAATTTTCCCATCATCCCTGTCGTACGTCACATTGACGTCAGTCCTCCGAACTATCTTTAACAGATGCAAAATATGCAGAATATTCAGACCTTACAAAATTTACAGGCTTTGCACTTAAAAACTCAGATATAAGAAGCTCAGATGAGATACAGAACCCTATTCGAGGCCTTTATGAGTGGTCAGAGCCTATGATATATCTGAGAATATAGATTAGTTTGAATATTTTCTTACGATTACCCGTCTTCTTTCTAATTAAAATACCTATTTTCTATTCTTGATGAAAGAGTAATCTGTCAAAGTTGTCGTCCGTGTTCGCCCTCTTAACTAACGATAGCAGTCTAAAAGTACTTCAGCCTATACGCAGACAGCCAATCAGTTGTTGAAGTCGATTGCAAATAAACCCAGATTACCTTGTTTAAGCCTAGTGACAAAGATAGATAAGCCAAACTATTTCACTTTGACGCCGTATTCCACGAGAGCATGTAGCAGTCTGAGATATTCGATTGTACTGCGAAAGGGCTAATTGAAGAGATCATAGATGGGTATAATGGAACCATATTTGCATATGGACAAACTGGCTCTGGTAAAACCTACACCATGATGGGGAACCCCAAAGCTAAAAGTGAGTAGGGCATAATCCCTAGGACTTTTGAGGAACTCGTTAGCAATATTAACTCGCAAGCCAATAAGAATTTCTTGGTGCAGTGTTCTTACATCGAGATCTACAACTAATAAATTCGGGACCTACTGTTGCCAAATACGAAGAATAAACTTTAAATCAGATAATCTCCAGATAAGGGGGTGTTTGTAAAGGACCTCACTCGAATTACAGTAAAGAGTTTCCAATAAATGATGAAACAATTGAACGTAGGCAATAATAGCCGTTCTGTTGCGTAGACTCTCATGAATGTCGAGTCATCCAGATCTCATGCGATATTCACTTTGTACGTAGAGTCATCGGAAAGAATAAACGACTATGATAGATTTACTGCAGCTAAATTCAATCTGGTGGATCTTGCTGGCTCATAACGACAGTCTAAAACTGGTTCTTATGGAGATCGACTAAAATAGGCTTCAAAAATCAACTTATCTTTAAGTGCTTTAGGAAATGTTATTTCTGCACTTGTAGATGGAAAAAGCAAACATATCCCCTATAGAGATTCAAAATTGACTCGACTTCTACAGGATAGTCTTGGTGGGAACACAAAGACCATTATGATAGCTAACATATCGCAATGTAACCAGAGCTACGAATAGACCCTCTCAACACTTAGATATGCTTCTAGAGCTAAATATATCCAAAACGCTCCAATAATCAACTAAGATCCTAAAGATACTTTACTCAGATAATATTAATTTGAAATTAGAAGACTCAGACAGCAGTTGGAATAACTTCAAAGTGCCAACTCTAATGAACTTTAGACTGAACATATTGAACGTAAAGAACCTCGAACTATGACAATATTGGCTTAGAGGGAAGAGTTACTGTAGAAAATACGACATTTAGAGGGGTAGCTCATTCATCCTTCAGTTTTGAAGCAACAGTTAATGGAGGAAAGGAATAAGCGTTAGGAACAATTATCTTTTATGTAAAAGAATTACAAGAACCTGTAGGTAGAGGTTTAGTAAATGCGAACGCTGCTCAAATAGTTGCGCAGGAAGTACAAAGTGGCCTCTAAGTAAATATTTTAGTTGTAAAAAGAACACTAATAGTAGAAAAACAGGCTGGAGGAACAGAATAGACTCGGTCAAAGATAACTAATTGTAAATAGAGCTGTCCTCAACACACTGTTTACTGAGAAGCAATTGCAAAATCTAATTAGCTTAGGCTAATGGGAATCAGAATAGTCATTCAAACTTCCTCCTTTCTATTTCAAAGATAAGTCAACTTTAGCGTTCCCCTACGAGCAGTCATCCTCCAAATTTTAGTCAATCGATAGGCGTTAGAACAAATAGAGCAAGAAGTTAGTGTTTAACAGCACTCTAAAGAAGAAAATGTGAATGCACTTTTAATTAATTATTTTAAATGATAAATGGTAGTGTTCGTATACCTCCAGACGTCTACGCCAAAATAAACCGATACTACTAACAAACGAAGTGCACAACAGAGGATATGCTTAAAGAGCTGGTGAGGGACCCCACTGTTCGATATCAAAAGTAAACCCTCAGATCCATGATCAAATAGTACTACTCTTCCATCAAGCCTTCGCATAACACCTCCAACAGATAGCAGTAGGGTGGGGATGAAAGAGCTAAAAAGAAAAAGAAGCTAGATATAGAGTACAGTTTCTAACCTACTCCAAAACATTCATTGGAGAGACTAGGGGGAATAGATTGCGTTGTTGAACAAATAAAAAACTATATCATAACCCCTCTACGTAGTAGGTAGCATTTCAAAACCTTAGGAGTGGAACCTTCCCGTGGGTTTATGCTTATTGGCTCTATGGGATCAGGAAAAACCCATATTGGATTTGCAGTACTTGCAGAGGTCAAGGACATACTTAAAACATACTATGTAACAGCAGCACAGCTACTCAAAGACTCTGAAGATTCTCTATAAAAGCTATTCAAGAATGCCAAATAATCCCCTTCAATGATCTTCATTGACGATATCCATGAGCTATGTAGCAAGTAGCACAAGAAGCAGTCTTCAGCCCTCACCCTTCTAACTGCCCAGCTAGATAAATCGGAAGGAAGCTAAATCTATTTACTCGCTGCTACATATGCCCCTTAGAAAGTTGACATGCTACTGAGAAGAGCTGGCAGATTCGATAAAGATATTCTCATTTAAAACCCTAACGAATAAGCCCGAACTCACATTTTATAAAAACTACTGTTAGATGTTAAGACTAGCACTAAGGGATAATAACAAAAAATTAGTACATACACTGCTGGGTTTGTTGCGGCTGATCTGGTAGCATTGGTTAAATAGGCAGCTCTTCAGTGTGTGCTCAGACAACCCCTTTCAATTATTAATGTGTAATAGACTTAAACAAATGGTCAATCTCATGTAGAAATAGTGCATTAGGACTTTTTGAAGGCTCTAGCACAAGTGGAGCCCCTCTGTAAGAAAGAAGGTTTTACTATGATTCCAGATGTCACTTTAGATGATATTGGAGCACTGAGTTAGGTTAAGGAGTAGCTTTACAACTCAATAATTTTACCAATTTAAAAGCGATAAAGTTTTAAGAAAATGCATGTAAGTCTTTCTGCAGGGTTGTTACTTTATGGCCCTCCTGGCTGCGGAAAAACTATGCTAGCCAAAGCAATCGCTAATGCTGCCAAGGCTAACTTCATAACTGTCAAAGGGCCATAGCTATTAAGCAAGTACGTTGGATAGTCTGAGTAATCAGTCCGAAAAGTCTTTCAAAGAGCAAAGGTATCTGCTCCATGCATCATATTCTTTGACTAGTTTGATGCTCTTGCACCTAAAAGACAGGATCAGGGGAACCAAGTTACTTAGAGAGTTGTGAATACACTTCTTAACGAGTTAAACGGTGTGGAGGATAGAAAAATGGTATTTGTAATCGCTGCTACCAACAGGCCAGATATGATAGACGAGGCTATTCTTAGATCAGGCAGAATTTAGAAGCACTTACTAGTCCCACTTCCGACACTAAATGATAGATTCTCAATATTGAAGGCTGTTGTAAGAAAGATAAATATAGGTACTACATCAATTACATAGATCCCGACATACCTCTCTAATAAATTGCTAAGAATCCACTTTGCGAAGGGTTTTCCGGAGCAGACATCCAGCACTTCGTCAAGGAAGCCAGCATACTAGCGATTATGGACCAAAGATAGCAATTACTTCAGAAAGACTTCTAGAAGGCGCTAGAGAAGATTCTTAAGATGAAGCGAAAAATTTACTGAATACAATTTAATTAATCATGTTACTTTTAGCAGTTGTCGTACTTTGTCTACATCCCGCCATCTGTGCCCACTAACTTCCCCTCACAAAACCCTCTTTCGAAGTGTAAATAGAAGACGAGGCCAAACTTCGTGTAGCTGAATAGGAGCGTTTTGAAATTCCCTTAAGTGATGCGCTGAGTAAAAAAGTATATGTCATACCTGAGCATCAAGGTGAGTGCAACTTGTAGTTTAACCGCACATCCTTTCAGAAAATATCTAGTCAACCACTCAGCAATCTAAACTCAGCGTAGATTAGCTCAATGCTTTACTTAGATCGTTACTAGCAGATAGTACTTATCGACATTAACAAACAACTATTCATTTACAGAGTCAAAGAAGATAAGTTACATCATGCAGCTACTATCCCTCTTCCCAAAGTTACAGACTAAAGAGTAAGCTCACCTATTCTAGTTAGCACCTAAGATCAGTCTGGGATCTATGTTATTGATCATGATAGTCACTCCTTCTTCTCGACAGACAGGTTGGCTACTGATGTTGCTAATGTGAAAGGCATCCAGAACTTCCCCTTCCTAAAAGCGGTAATAAAAGGTAAAATCATGTTATGCGCCTCAGCTGACCACGGTCTGATAGCCTATAAACTGCACTCTAATACTTAATTAAAGTTATTCAGAAGATTTATTGATGTCCATGCAGTGGATGTGTTTGCTAACGACTAGTCAGATTTGGTGTATGTGTTAGACAACAAGGGAATCGTACACGTTTATCATATCAAAGAAGAGGACAAAATATTTACCTACGATGTATTGCAATTGGAAAAATATGCTCCCGGTGGACGTATGGTCAGAGTGATAAACGATACCCTAGTTATTTTGATACATCCTCTTCCTGGTTCAAACGCTGTAGCATAGTTTAAGTATGATAGATCTTAGCGAACCTTCACGTTCTTAAGGTATTTCAAGTTCAACTCTTAAATTCGGAATATCTATCTCCTAGAGAATAGGTTAGTAGTCGTAGGAGTAGGATTATTAGGGGTATTTCCAACCAACATTCATCCTAGGCTCATCCAGCAATAAAACAATGGAATATCGATCATCACCAACATAACTATATCAGCCTTCTCCACAGGTAAACACCTCGCAACTATTGCTGCCTAAGAGCTCAGCTACGGACAGATCATTTGGAACAGCTACTAAGTTCTTAAATGCACTTTGAGCCTAAACTCTTCTCTACAGTACGTATTAGGCTACTTAGCACTATTATTTACCAGGCTAACTTTACGAAGTGCCCATCTCATAGAGATGAATATCGGAGCTACTATTAGATGTGCCAATATGAGAGAACGTATCATTTGACAAGAATGTAAATTACAACCAGCAGTCGGATAGCCAACTTGGTTTTAGGTCTGAATGTAACCCTTATGGTACTCATAGGAATGACTGTTCTGTGCTGGGCCATGTACTCCATTAGTTACTCAGATTGTACTGTAGGTTCAAAATACGGATTAAAATGCTCGCTAAAAAACTAGCGGATCAGAATATTGAGTAAGATGCAGCATAATAAGTAAAGATTTGATTACGTGTTTAAAATAGTTAGACAATTTTAACATCAAGATAATTATCAATGCGTAGATTATCCAAATAGCTGGCCATCCGGACAGACGAGTCCTTCGAAATCAGTAACACTTCCATTCCAAACAATGACCAATCCAGATACTAATCTGTTATACTCTCCAAATAACAAGCGGGTGATTTCGTCAAAATCCTGTAAACTCAAATAAAAAAGAATCATCCCCAATCGACTCGTAACATCCTTAAACTTAGTTCTCCTTCTTCAAAATCCACGGTTGGATCTAACTACTTCAAAGACACCCGTAGTGGCTACTTCTAAAACAAATAGCTTCTTATTTTTTAACCCTTGAAATCCTTACTCTGTGGTAACCACGATTGTCCGGATTTTGGCAATGATGAGATGCTCAACCACATTTATGGGGCATTCACCGGTTTTATCATCGGAGATTCAATAGGGAGTCATCTCGCCTACCGAATTCTAAGCACTGATTAACCAATAATAAATGCACTGTACATGAATGGTAGTGGCACCTATGGTCTTAATCCTGGGCAAGGCTCTGACGAAACAGAGATGGCATTTTCACTAGCTTTTGGACTGATTTAAGCGGGAGGTTCATACGATGCTGATCTGGTTGCCAAATATTATGGGTTATGGCTGAAGAGCAAGCCTTTCGACATCTCTGCTCTAGTTACAATCGTTCTGAATGGACTTCGAAGTATTGGAATAAAACAATAGTCTGGGAAATAAAATGTAAGGGGAATCAGCGAGATATTAAGAAAACTAGCTGCTAAGAACATCAACCAACAGACGAACGTTGGATTAGTTCGACTATTGCCTCTAGCCATTTGGAGTATTAATCTGAAGGACTTCGAGATCTAAGAAGTTGTTAGACGTAAGCTGGAGATAATTCAGTATAAATGGAGCTCATTGCTGCTAATCCTCTCGTAGTCTAGACTGCTATTCTGTGGATCAAAGCAATGCATCTGCTCTTCAAAGGGACAAGCCAATAGGAAACTTTCTCCCTTCTCTCCGAATGGGTCCACTAAGAGGCTAGTGAGGATCTCCAGTAGCTCTGGTAAGTCATCTAGGGGCGTGAAGCTATCCAAAGTAAAGGAAATTATGGTCAACTCAAACCAGGCTTCACCTACGCTTTTATTTAGTTGAACCACTCTAAACTAGATTTTGTGAATAGTTTGATCCAGGTACTCAGAAAAGGTGGAGACACTGACTCAAATGCAGCAATAGTTTGTAGTCTTATTGGCGCTGCAGTAGGCTACAAAGGTATTCCCTCGTACTTTAGACATAAGCTTTTCCAGTACCATTTCTTTGTTTCAGAGCTTCCATATAAACCGGAAAGGTGCGGCCAACAATCTACACTCCCAGTCGAGTGGCAGATATTGTCAAGAAACTGCTAGTTTTCTCCCCCACTGAGCTGACCATTACTTGAAAGGTTATATATAGCACTACAATTAAAACCTACAAATCACTGCGATATTTTTATTAAATGCAGCGATAAAGCTCGTCTAGATATTTCGCAGGAGTTATTTCGTTTTCTCCCAGCAGATATCTCAACTCTAATAAAGCAACCAAACAAGTCATTCCCAATTAACATGCCAGAGTCAAGTGTCTATCCACTAGTAAATAATTGCAAGTCTCCGGCAGTACTCCAACCCTCACTCAGGTCCTCTCGTTAACAGGTCACTGTCAAAACCCATCTAAAAACAACTCAATCGCAGCTCATGCAAATAATAGAAAACCTCCCCTCATAAACTCCCTAAAAGCAAATGTAACACTCCCTCTAAATTAGACTCGTTGTTAGTGAATAAAGCACAACCTTTGGACCTCCTCAACAAGAAGTAAATATCTCCCAGCAAGAATGCGTTTCACAGCGATAGTGTTCATATAATTAAACAACTGCTTTAGAGTTGCAAAATTTAAGGCATAGACAAGCACCAAATTTAACGTAAATCCTTTATAACCCAGGTTTAGTAAATACTTTCGGCCTCCGCATTGAAAGCATGAAGTACCCTTCCACATAGAAGCCTCTCGCCTCACCCCCCAAATAGCCATAAGAGTCCCCATCGAAAATGTTTCTAAAAAGAACAAGAAAAAAGATTCACAGTTTCATCCGCTAGCAACATGCTATTATCACCTAGCCAAGTGCTCCTGCCGATAAGTTAGGCAAAACTCTAAATAAACTATCGACTAACAGTTCCCAGTAAATACGATAGCTCAATAAGCCATTCAAATTTGGAGATGGAACCAACGATAACTTTAGACCAAGGTTAAGAAAATACAAGTAGTTTCTGTTCATAATCAACTTCTCTAACAAGATATACAGATAGTTAGAGTTTGAGGACTACTCAACCCCCATAAAATATTATGTAGGCCGGGGAAACAATTCTGAGCTCGTCAAAACTATGTTTAGAAAGCGTTTCTGGCTCGTAGAATCAAACACTATTAAATAGGCTCAAATCGTATGGACTCAAATCAAAATCTAAAGTATCTTTGATAGACAGTAGAGCACTATTTCATAGTAGTCATAAGACAATCAACTAGAGGAGTTGCCTACTCTGTCGCATACATCTAAAAAACTGCTTAGAAAAGTTGAATAATAAGACCCTTTACTCAAACTTCTCACTGAAGAGCAATACCTCATATACGGTCATAATATCGATACTCTTACTAAATTTAGAAAATAGAAATATGTTTCTTTTCATAATAGAAGCCGAATGGTCAAACTTCCCATAGAATGGAAGAAAATAAACATGCACAACCATCTACCTAACAACGGGATGCTAGGTAATAAAAAGGCCATGTTTTACAGTTTGAGAGAGTACTATCGACTGCACAACCAAGATGTATTCAAAACTGTGCCACTAACCTTTCATATCCAGGGCATTAAGGATCCATAATACAGACGATTTGCCTCTGCATTTGTATCTAAATCAAAGGAGGGTAATATGAATATTTGGATCGTTAAACCAGGAGAGTTCACCAATAGGGGACAGGGGATCGCTTGTCTGAACAAACTATCTTCTGTTGGATAGATGATAGGAGCTAACAAAAAATAATAGAGAACATACATCGTTCAGTAGTATTTAACTAGACCCTTACTCTACAACGGGAGAAAGTTCGACATCAGAGTGTATATGCTAATAACAATCAATAACGGCATTCTCAAAGGGTACTGGTATCAATAGGGATATGTGAGGACCTCCAGCTACAAATTTAACTTGCAGCTACTCAAAGACTCGATGGTACATTTAACCAACGATGCTGTGCAAAAGCACTGTGAAGATTACGGCAAATACTAATAAGGAAATAAGCTTTCATTTAGTGACCTTCAGAGATATTGCGAGTACTATTACAAAAAGGACTTCTATTAGTCTGTCTACCCAATCTTGAAAGTAACGCCTGAGTAATGTAGAGAGTGGCAACTGAGTCAATATAATCAACCTATCTTTTTCTCGACTCGAAGAAAAGACAGAACAACTTTGAGATTTTCGGTTTAGACTTTATGATTGATTAAAATTTCAGACCTTGGTTACTGTAGGTTAATACCAACCCTTGCCTGTAAGTTGGCTGCCCTGTTCTCTAAAGAATCATCCCCCCTATGCTTTAAAATGCGTTTAGGTCATTCCTTTATTAATTCAGAATTAGTATCGACCCCCAGTTTCCACCTCCCGATACCTTCCCCTGGTCTCAGAAACACTTGATTAGCTAAAGTCCGACACTTTTCAATAAGTTCGAGTTGGTGTTCGACTAAATTCGAGATAACAAAAGACTAAGATCCATATATATTAGTTCAAATCTAAGTACCCGTTAGCTGATTTAGTGTAACAAATCGGCAAAGCCTCCGAAGACAAGGAGGAATACTAAGATTAAAGCATTCCTTCAGCCGAGTATGTTCCTTGACTCTTCATAGTTTTAGTTTAAATTCAAATATTCCTGCTATGTTCGATTCCTAATACAAAACATAAGCATATAGAACAATCACGAAAGTAACTTCTCAACGGAAGTATGAAGAGCAGTTTCGAGATGATTCATGTTTTGTTGCTCAGCTATACTTTCATCAAGAGGTTTAAGGTTTATGAAGGCTGTAACTATGAATGGAAACTCAGGACTGCCCAGTTTCAGAAGTTAGGTGCGTTCGATTAAATTCCTCAGTAGATTGCTGTAAATTGGAACGCATTCGTCCCCATACAATATTTTTATCTAAGGAAGCCGTTGCTGTCTAGGCCCTGTGAGGGTTGTTTACATCTGAGATGAGAGGGATCGTACCATAGTTCCAAGGTTTCCGTTTTGGTTTATAATAATAACCAAAGTATAGTCGTATTTGGACATCGAAATATCAACCACGTCTTAAGACATCGGGACTTGGAGTTGAATACTTCTTAGCAGAGGGGTTTCCATGGACATCATAATTCCTATTTAAATAATGTTATTAAGTGATTGTTGAACTGGGAATTTATACCTAAATTTCGGAATACGTCCAGTAAACCAGGAGCTGACGAGTATTGTCATTACTGTAGTTCCAAAAGGTGTTAGCTCTTCGTTTGAAACCATACTAAAACTTTCAGCTTTTAACTTCGATTTGTTCTGAAAAGAATAACATTCTAAACTTGTGTAAAGTAAATACTCTGAAGTTAAATATTCAACAAAAATTCGTTTCTGATGAGCCCCTGTAAAATTTAAATTTCATTTCGGCTTGTTGAATGCAAATGCATCAATACTCCAAAAACAGCTAACCTTTTTTGTATAATAAATATTTGCAATTTTTACATATGAACGGAGGAAAAACCATTAAGAGTGGCTCAACGCAAGTTATCAGGGCTCAACAAAAAAAAACAGGCAAGAAATAGCCTAAGCCCAAATAAACCAAAAACGAACAGCCCAAACAATTCAAACCTTTCGGTTCAGGAGGAGTTGTTATTGGAGAAGATGAAAGCGGCAACAAGTGGAGATGCGAGTCGTGCACTTTTTTAAATACTGATTAAACTGCCACATGTACGATGTGCGGTGCCCAACGTAAATGATCTTATAGTTAAGTTATCAGCTATCTGCTTATTCAATCATCTTTAGCACCTTTCTTACGTCGGCGCCGAGGTTGCTTGTCTTCCTCCATCTGTTAAATTTTTGGCTGATTCGTCTTCGTTACTCCAAACGTTTCATTTTTCGTCAACATCCTCGCTTATGTTTTTCCCATCTCTGCTTTTAGTATTTATGCAGTTATACAAGAACCCATGGGCCTAAAAAATTTCTTCTCCTGGGCTTTCTTAGTGAAATCAGGTATTTTGCGGCCAGGGCTCGGACCTCTCCCTAACTTATATTCCTCATTAACAGAATTCTGCCACTGGACCTCGTAAAGTTCAGTATTAGAAAAATCTTGAGTTTTTAATAGCGTCCCAGTATAAGCAAAGATCTTGTAACAGTTGTCCACTCTAAGCCTAGGAGTAATAATGGCTGCCATAATCTGTGTAAAATACTAGCTACCTTTCTTCCATCTGGAGACCATTGGCAGTAAGAGGCTGAACTCATTTTACACTAGCCTATTTTTTTTGTTAGGGGTACGTCCCATATTTACATTTCCCCACTGAGATTGCCGAACCCTGCCAAGCAGAGGAATCTCCCCTGTGGACTCCAATTAATACTGTTTCGACTCAGTTTTCCGAACTCGAATACAGGCTAATTTTTGTTGTTGAAAAGCACAACCCCTGCAGGCATAAACCCACTGATCACAGTAAAGCGTTCTCCTTTAGGATCCCAACTGTAATCATGGATGGGACCATCGTAGGTTTTGACTCTAGACATTTTCGACTGGGCAGAGTTAAAGAAGTAGAGCCCATACTCTCCGTAGTATGATTTCCCTGACTAATCGAAGTAAGTTTGGAGTTAAATAAGAAAGTCGTGGCAGACTGGATTAAACTTGACGTTGATTTACTCAGCTTTATCAATATTTTTTGAATAGATAGGTTTTTACAAAGAGGTTTGATTGTAGAGATGTATTTTACCTTGGTTAGACTTTTTCTGATTTAAATAAACAAATTACGTCTAACCAGCCAGCAACAAGAAGGAAGTCGTTCTCCCTCGAAACATTCGAAAGAATAATGAAGTTTAAAGGGCCTGACTCAATCAGCCCTATTTACTTCAGTTAATTATTAAAGATCTAAACCGCCTTCTTGCAGTATCTGAATATCATCCGCTCGTCAGAGGTAAACTTAATTAGTGGATAGTTCTCTTTGTTGAGAAAATTCGTTGAATTGTTCTCCTCAAATACCCTAACTACCTTGAACTAGGGCAGTTTTAAGAGGGTAGTCCTTCCCTAAGTTATTTAGTGCTTGTCAAATATCTGAAGGAAGGTTTAGCATGGGGACAGAGAGACATAGTAGACAAATGTAAATGCTTCTTCATAAATCTTTTTGCCGTTCTTCAAATCGACTGCAGCAACATTCTTGTCTGATGCGACCTAATTTAATACCCTTCTACGATTGCGATTTGTCCGTCTTTCGTCTGTAAGATATGACTTGCTCTCTCATGAATGATCTTGCTATTCTACAAACTGGAATAAACGTTCATGAGGCAAGTGCCAAGCTTGGTCCTTATGAGCACTGATTTCACTCCCTTGTCGTCATTAATAGTGTATTATTGCTCATCGACCGTAGGCGCTTTCTACATCTCTTCAACTGTTTCCCCTATCTATTATAATCGATCGACTGCTTCCATTAAAATCTGGCAAACTGAAGTAGCCTCGATTGCCAATAGACTTTATAATTATTATTCAAATGAACCCATAACAAGGTAAAATTTCAAAAGAGCAGACGACTGATTAAAAATATCGCAAACTCAAAAAGAAGTACTCAGGGCTTGCTATGGAGCACCGTAAGCTACTGACAGAGTACTAAAAATCGGCAGATGATATCGAAAAACTAACCTCTGAGCTATCATATCTCAAAAATAAAATGAACCAGGTGCTCAGAAAGGCAGGATTTGATGTTGTTGAACTTGAGCAACCGATTATCATAGAAAATCCGTCTGAAGTATGATAACCTGCTAAATCTTTACAGTTAATAGTTTAATGTACATCAATGTCAACAACATGTTTTAGTTTTGTTCTTTTCATTTAGACAAACTGGTTTCAGTTTCTGTTTGGTCGGAGACTGCTTTCCTGATGACACTATCGACTTTTATAGCTCTTCAAATATACTGTAAACATTTTCTCCTGTCTTAGCACTCGCTTTAAAGCATTTTATCCCCTTCTCTGTTAATTTGTCCAACAATCCTTAATTTATGCTTTCACCCAAATCTAATTTGTTACCTATCACTATCTTAATAGCTTCTGGCGACGTTTCATCAATCAGTTTTTCAAACTAAGGCAGAGTATCCAAAGTGTTTTGAATAGTAAGGTCATACACCAATATGCACGCATGTGCGTCTCTAAGATACATCCCGACAGTAGCTCGATACCTTTCCTGTCCTGCTGTATCATAGTAGTCAAAGATGTACTGCTTTCGATTAACTGTTTTCTTCATGGGAATATGATCGATTAGAGTGATTTGTCCTGCATCCGTATATGCATTAGTTTTGTATCGAGTGATCAGTTTGGTTTTACCAATACCCGAGCACCCTAGTAAACAGATTTTGTAATGAGCAGTAACCTACTTACTGACTTATTAATCGTCCATTTCGCTTGCTCTCATACGAATGTCTAACACAAAGTTATTAAGTTTTATAAAATTCAAGTTAGCTCGGAAGGCAAGTGCTTTCTTATCCATTTTTTCTTGTTGCTTAAATACTCTTTGATTTATTGTTTTGTTGCAATAACTTAGGATTTATGTCTGCCTTCGCTATCTTCAATACAAATTCGATTGTTCTAAACATCTATCCTGACGTAGACATACAACTCCGATGTCAAACGTACTGAGTCCATTCCTACTTGATGGGTAGAAATCTTCGGAAGTGTGCTGTTACTGTCCTTAGTCAAATGCTACTGACTGTATGTCCCATGGGTTGTTCTAATGGTCGAGATTTTTCTCCTAAGAGACTGCTTTTACTGTTATACTTTCTATCTGGCATAGTTGTAGGGGCGTAGTGGTTAGGAAGGCTGATTCAATCTGGAAGATTTTTTCATTAATTAACTTCGATTATCGAACATTATCAAATATCACGCCAGCTCTGATAAAAGGAACTCTGTTAGCTACTTGCTCTACCGGCTATGAAGCTCTGAACTTCCCACCGCTGTGGTCGCTAGTGCTCTACGGCCTACATACTTTAGTTATGCTCTGTTGGTTTACTTTAGTACTCGTGAAATATGAGGCTCTACAAACATGTATGCTCCACTGTTTATATTTTACTATTGAACCCAGAGGACTTTGACTGATTAGTTGGTCTTACTAATGACTTCTTTTATTTATTCTTCTGGGAAAGGGAACAGTTATTCTATGGTAACGATGGATGTTACACCAACTTTATTGGCTGAAATTAAATTCATAAGATCGTAGACAAATTTACCAGAGCACAGAATTAGAGTTTTGGCTTACTTCAACTGCTCAACTGGAGTATAATGAATGATTCTCTTAAAATGAGTGACTTAAGACATGTCTTAGAACTTGGATAGACACCTAGGGTGCTTGAGTAGAGTTTTAGGTCCAGCAACTATTAGTGGCTTTCTAAAGTTCCTCTTCATCTGTCTTCGTATAATATGGAAGAAGTTAGCTGGCTGAGTTGGATAAACAAACGAAAAATTCGCATCCTGGATGTTCTAATAAAATATTTATTGACCTATTTTGCTGCGCTGTCTATGGCTGTTGTATTCTACGTTAAATCACTTTTTACTTTGATATTTATAATTCCTGTTTATTCCATTAGTATTTGCTGCTTGTAAGAACCTTTAGATACGGCAGCTTGAATGTTAAGGCCCTGCCCCATCGTAGCCGTGAGGCAATAGCAATACTAGGCCTGACTGTCTCAACCATTTAGCTTCGCTGTTTGTAACGTAGGTATCGACAACTACTTGCGCAGGGTTGAAGAAGTCTCCGAACTGGGCCTACCAGATGGCTAGATTATTAGGGTTATCGATGCTAAATCCATACTCATAAGACATCACAGCATTCTAGCTCAAGGGGCTATTACATATTTCTACATTACCTCTTCCGTGGGCCTGCTCAGAGAAAAACTTAAGAGGGTTAAATTACTCTTAAGTATTTTGATCTGTTAGGTTGATATGTCTTTGGGAGAATGTACCTCTTTCTACATCCTGACCAGTTAGTCGAATATTATAACCCTCTGCATTTAGGGAAAATAAGGCTAATGCTTCGCAAGTAGCCCAGTTGAGAGCATTCTTCTAGATACTTTTTAACCTCTCCTCGATAAAGTATCTCTGAATTTTGGAGTGTAAAACAAACTTGGGTGGGACAAATGCGGAAGCCTTAGCATATTCCTTTAAAAACTCAATATTGACGTTGGTAGGCTGTTCAGTTCCAAAGAAAGAAGGCCTAAAGCCCTACCAGTTTCCAGTTAAAGACTTAGAGCCTGGCTTAGTTGTTCCTGAGTAACTTTCCAATTTAATAGACTCTATTTATTTCGACCTGTTAAACTCACTCTCTAACTTCAAGAAAAAGTTCTTTCGAATCTCTTCATATGCATATTACGGAACTATCCCGTTTTTCTTCGTCCACTAGAAATACGCCTTAGGGTAAGTTGTCTGTCCAGTTCTGATCTGCTTATACATTAATGGCTGGGTAAACTAAGGTTCATCAACCTCATTATGTCCATACCTCCTGTAGCATACTAAATCGATTAGAATATCTTTCTTAAACTTTTACCTGTAATCGATTACGAATTTAGACACTCTGTAAACATCCTCAGCGCTCTCCCCATTCACATGAATAATAGGGATTCCAAAAGCCTTCACAACGTCTGAGCAGTATTTGGAGGCTCTCGAATGCATAGGTTTTGTTGTATAACCAATTTGATTGTTTACTATCATATGAACAGTACCGTCAATTCTGTAGTAGGGGACCTTACTCAAACACAATGATTCATAAACTATCCCTTGAGCTGAAAACGCTGCATCTCCGTGAATTTGAAGATTGAGTATGTTCGTCTTTTTATTAATTTGCTTTGAGTGAGTTTTTCCCATAGAAACAGCATTCTGAGCTTAAAGATGGGATGGGTTATGTACTGTTGTTATGTGAACATCCTGGTTGCCCTTGGAGGTCTGATAAGTTTTTACGATGCTTTGAGCAATATGAGAAGTAACATCGTCTATCGCCCCAATCAAATCCGAAGGAGTATCCGTCTTTCCACTAATCTTTCTTAAAAGATCAGTAGTCGGATAGTCAAGCAAATTGACCAAAACGTTAAGACGACCTCTATGAGGTATTCCCATTATTATGTCTGATACACCTGCCTCGGCTGCACTTTCGAGAATAGTTTTGAGTGCTACAACTGCACTTTCGGCCCCTTCACCTGAATACCGTTTCTAGATTATTGAAGACTGTTACAAAAGTGTTAAACTTTTTGTGGATGAAATGATCCAGCGCCTCTGTTTGTATTAACAACTCCGCGATCTGTTTTTGAGTACCCGCTGGAACTGCCTACAGCATCGCTTTCTAGTAGTTATCGTACAACCAAGTCTGCTCCTCCAAGCTGGACACATGGTCGAATTCCACCCCTACCTTTGACTTATACACTCTCTCCAGCTTCTCGGTCAGATCTGTAATATTTTTGCTCTGCCTTCCTATCTCAGTATTAGACAGTTCGTCAAGAGGATAATCCTGCTTTAATTGGAAGTCGGCAGGCCCAGCGAACTAATTGTTCCTAAATAGAATGCGGGGTACTAGTTGTAAAGTTTTAGTGGATCTAACTCAGCTGAATGATGGCCGTATTTTCTAAACAAATTAACGTAGTAGTGGAGCTTGCCTGAGCGTACTTGGTGGTGATCTGCATCATACTTAAAGTCGATGGGTTGGTAAAACTTTGAAGTCGAAAAGAATTTCAGAGACCTTCCAAATAACCTTATCATTTAAATTTCAAACTTTTAAACCCAAGTTACAAATTCAACTCGATACGATCTGTATCAACAATACAGAAATGAGTGGTGTATAATATTTATGTAAATTTATGAGTCAATCAACCTTTCCAATAGTGTTATTGTTTCATAACCAACAGACAAACATCAATTTAAGATTGACTAAGATGGAAATGAATTTGAAAATATGTGTGAAACTTTAAAATATTTTTAAGATGGAGTAGGAAAAGAAAGAGTAGAAGAAGTACATCCCTCTCGACGAGGCAGATATTAATCTGTTTAAGGCTTACGGCATGGGCCCCTACTCAGAAAGCATTAAGAAGCTTGAATAGGAAAACAAGTAGACTCTCGTCAAAATTAACAAACTCATGGGTACCTTTCATATTAATTCCAGGTGTCAAAGAGTTAGATACTGGGTTGGCCATGCCTGTGCACTGGGATCACGCAGCTGACGAAAAAAGAGCCACTGAACACGCTCTTCAAGTCGCTAGATGCACTAAAATCATCGATGCCCAAGACGCAAAGGAAATGAAGTTCGTTATCAATATCAAACAAATGGCTAAATTTGTTGTGGGTCTTGATGAGAAGCTTGCTCCTGAAGACGTTGAATAGGGAATGAGAGTAGGGGTTGATCGCAGCAAATACAAAATTCTAATGCCTTTACCCGCAAGGATCGATCCCACTGTCACAATGATGACTGTCGAATAGAAACCAGATGTTACTTACAATGATATTGGAGGATGCAAATAGCAGTTGGAAAGACTGAGAGAAGTGGTCGAAATGCCTCTTATTGAGCCAGAAAAGTTCATCAACTTGGGTATCGATCCTCCTAGAGGAGTCCTTCTTTACGGGCCACCTGGTACAGGAAAAACCCTCACAGCGAGAGCAGTAGCCAACAGGACTGAAGCTTGCTTCATCAGAGTCATAGGTTCTGAGTTGGTCCAGAGATACGTGGGATAGGGAGCCCGTATGGTCAGAGAAATCTTCCAAATGGCCAGATCAAAGAAGGCCTGTATTATTTTCTTCGATGAAATCGATGCTATCGGAGGTGCTAGATTCGATGATGGAAGTGGTGGTGACCACGAAGTCCAGAGAACTATGCTTGAGATTGTCAACCAAATGGATGGTTTTGATAGCAGAGGCAATATCAAAGTGCTGATGGCTACGAACAGACCCGATACACTAGACCCTGCGCTTATGAGGTAAATCCTAATGATAATTTAGGCCAGGTCGTATTGATAGAAAAGTTGAGTTCGGACTACCCGACTTGGAAGGAAGAGCACACATATTCAAAATTCATGGTCGCCATATGTCTATGGAGAAGGGTATTCGTTTCGAACTGCTAGCTAGACTGTGTCCTAACACAACAGGAGCCGATTTAAGATCAGTGTGCACTGAAGCTGGAATGTTTGCTATTAGAGCCAGAAGAAAAGCCATTACAGAGAAGGATCTGTTGGACTCCATTGACAAGGTTATAAAAGGCTATAGGAAGTTCAGCGCTACAGGAAAGTACATGGTTTACAATTGATTGGATGACGATCAACATAACCTAGATGTTTAATTAATATTTTGGATGAGTCTGCCTATTAACTTTTAAATAGTGTTAAACAATCATACAGATGCTCTAAGCTCTTCAGTCATAAGCTACCCTTACAAGAGATTAGCTTACTCATCTTATAGGTGTCATATCCAAATACATCAACGTGTTCAAACTTATCTACTCCATAGACCAATCCTAGGCCGATGCTTTCAAAGCCAAAAATACCTACTACTATCAACTACACGCCTCTTCAGACCAGCACCAAGCAGGCTGCTGCGGTGGAGCCATGTCTACCTTCTACATACCGTACAATTAGATGAGTACTTTGGAGCAGACTGTATACGATAACACCAAAGCCTCTACCATTAGAGACTGTATTAACTAGTTATTAGAGCACTCCTACTCCAAACTAGCCAACATTAAGCAAAAGGGAGTAAATGATGGGCTGAAATTCGACGAAGAAGTTTAAAAATTCCTCATTTCCCAAGTTATGATGGAACAATGCCAACAATATTTTTCAATTCGAATCCGTAAAGCACTGTCAGAAGTGGCTAAGGTCAACTCAGTTCAGCCAATGCTTCTAGCTACTGCTGCAACCTGGCACTCCAAATACCCTCATATTCCCCTCGAGTTTCTTCCTCCCTCATTGTTGGCTCAAATTAATTCTCGAGGATTAGCGACTACACAGTCTTGGAAGTCGGACGTTATCCTGTAGGAAATAGATATTTAATTAGCGTTTATGTAAAAGGATCAAAGGTTTGATTAGGCCACTACCCGTGATCGGAATGATATGGTGGTATGGCTGTAAGGAAATAAAAAACAGTTTCCTCACACTTTTGCCCTTATGACTAAACTGTATGCCATCCCATTTTAGATCAACTGTAAAACATCTATAGTATGCGTACTGTCATAAGCGATCCAGGTGTCTTACTTCAAAAGTAACGGCTATCATAAAAAGCATCTGGAAGGCAGCTTTAAATCGGACTCTGGAAAGAAACTTAGCGTAGTACTTCCCCTAAAACCAGTCAAAGTAACTCTGTAGAACTTGAAGAGTAAAGTCATCGAAGAACATCAGCTACAAAGAGGGGAGCTCCTAATATTTAAGAGCAGGCTTTACTCGCTATAGATAAATTGTAAATAGGGCTCAACTTTTATAGTTAGGTATTGGATTAACGGGCCCCAACAAAATGATGTATGAGTTCTAGCTTTACTATGTTTAAAGTTTATCAATTAATAGAATAGGGGCCGTATTGGATTACAATTACATGATATAGAAACAGACCAAACCAATCTTAGTTCAGGTCGATCTTCCCCCTATGAAGAAAAAAAGTAAGCTTGAGAGTCCCCACAGTCTAAGTAAGAAGACCAAACTGCAGCAGCCTCCTAAACCTCAAACTCCTACTCTAATAACAATCAGAATATAAACCGACAAGTATGCCTAGTAATTCAGCATCAACCCTAAATAGAGTCTCAACAGCATCCTTCTGTCAATGCATAACTCCACTCCCCTTCTCCAATAAATTCCTCCCAAAATACTCTAGTCTCTTGTATTGAAATAAATAGTCAGACAGATATCTATTAAACCTAAACCCAGCATCTCACCATCTTCTTAATAGCCTCCCTTAAGTGACATAGTTTAGTTAACTGATGAAGACATCTATACCTTGAGAACACTATTCGATAAACTCACTTGTGGAGACTAGCAGCATTTGCATTGGTAACAAATGGATTGTAAAAAACTTGCCAACGAAATGGCTTCCTACCACTACGGAGGACTCAGATAGATCGTAAAGATGATGCTCCATAGAAAGCGCTTCATTTCTTTTTAGGATTTCGTAATTCTCGCCTGCGAATAGGGAAAGCTGCCAATTCTCTGGAGTCTGAGATGATATTCTTTTATGACTGATATTACAAAAATTACCTCTTCCCTCCAAATACTAACAGACCCAAGCAGCACCAACATCAGTCGAAACGAAGCTAACCAGTACCTGCTCTAGTGCTAGAGAACAGGTTTTACAATGTTGGGTCACCTTTTACAAATATTCGAAACATCCACCGTATAATAGTTGTAACACAGCACAAAGTAGTGCAGCTACAAGCCCTCCTGCTCTTCAACAACATCCTCAAGCGTAACTGGAATAACAAAAGGCAGAATAAAAACAATCCAAACTTTTAAAGTGACAAATCAGCTATTAAGCTCCGTCTGCTTGAATACCTGAACAATTGCAGCGATATCCTGTTAAGCAAGTCACTTCTAGATATCATAGTGTTCATTTCGAAGCATGATTTCCCCCATAATTATGATTCACTCATCCAGTACATGCTCAACCTATACAAGACGGCTGTACAACCCAACCTTCCCCTTTCCTCTGTCAGCAACTGTCTCTCAACCATTAAGTCAGTCTACAAATAGCTGATGCTCAAGAAAGGCTTAGTTAATAGAAAGATATTCCAATAGGTCAATTTAGTTCTGCTTGGCTAGGCATTCCAACTATTCAGTCGTTACTCTATGGACAAAATCAACGAGTACAGCCCTACAGATTGGAAGGCCTTCCGAAAGAATGATCAGATCATGGTTATGCTGATAATAACTGGACCTACATAAATAATCTAAATGTACTCCATAGTCTATATAGGTAGGACATACCTAAGCTGGTTGCTCTCATGCAGCAGAAACTCATGCAACAGGTGCAGTTGGTGCTATCTACTCACAAAAGCAACGAGTTTCTCTAAAAGTCCATCAAAACCCTACTAGAGTATCTCGGGTATCTACAAGCCTCTCATAGCTTCATCTTCAGTGATTTCCTCAAAAACTACCTCTAGCTTATAGTTTACCTATACCTCAACTTCACTCAGTTTAAAAGCCTAACTATTCTGAGATACTCAGTCATAAATCTCAATAAAGTAGTCAAATGCTTCAACTACTACTCCGATGACAATAGTTTCCTTAGCAGCTGTGCCTCTAGAAGTAACAAAGCTATGGCCTATACCCAACACCATTCTCGGTGCAGGTAGGCCTTCTACGCAATACTCACCCAATAAAATATCTAAAAAATACTCAGCCAAACCATACTCAGTGTCCTATCCATCAAGTAAAACGAACTAGAGGTAAGCACTGGTGTCTAAGACGAAGACACCAAAATAGAGGAGAAGTAAAACACCATATTTAACCTCGCTATGTACCTCTGCGATGCCATATTCGTCAGATTCTCCCCCTTCTCGCTCAACCTAGTCAAAGACCTTACTATTGCCTCTGCCTCTAGTAACTTCTCCAATCTCACTTAAGCATCCTTCAATAATCTGCTCGCGGTACTCTCCATCATTCCTAAAGCATGCCGTAGTCATAACGCTTAAGTCCTTAACCAAATACCCATCCTAAATATCATTCAGCTTGTCCATCAAACTGGAAAGTTCAAAGATAAGTTCGCCCTTCTGTGCTGCAAATGGCTGAATAGATTCAGAGCAGATGAAGTCAAAGGAATCCTTGGTGTGTTGGTTTCATACATAGAAACATAACAACGTATTGAGACACTACTCTAGTGTTGCCTAGCCATCAAAACCATAGTACTGGAAAGGTATTCTGAAGTAGATGTAACATTTGCAGTCCAGAAGATTATTCCTGTCGCAGTTAAGTTATGTGCCACTGTGGAGAGTGCCCAGGTGCTATGGCCACTCGTAACCATGATTTCCAAAATGATCAGTAAGATAGAGTTTAATCTGGACATGCTACTCAATGCTTTCACCTGCCAAGCTATTTCAGCTCTCCTAACAAACAAATAATAAATAGTCATTGAAGCCCTCTGCGATATGATTAAAAATCTCTTATGCGTGTTCCCTAGGAACAAACCCATCCAAATAATATTCTAAATGGCCTTCGCTTTCCTAGCTGAACATCTCAAGTCTGCAGAAAAAACGAGCTTTAATAGTGTTGTTATGCTCTGGTACATTACCATTCGATAGTATTCCCCTGTCCAAGGGCTCAATCCTAAGGCTGTTGCTCTCTTCGATGTACATTGTGATTGTATCTTAGACTTTGTTAAATCGACTAGTACACACTCAGAATCCAACTCTGCTCTATATACTCTAATAATACGTACTGTTAGATCTCATCCAACCAGATGTCAACGTTCTGCTGAATCTAATAAACGACTTTTATGCCTAACCCGAAGATAAAGACGAAATATTGTCTCTGAAAATAGTATGTTTGTCGGTGCATATTACATTCATAACTAAATTTTCCATTCAGAAAGCTCACAGCAATGTACTTAAAGGTCAATACAGAATTTACTCATGAAATATCTGGCAGATATGACTGCACCCGACACTAAATCTAAAGTGATGGCAACTTTTAGAAACAGTCTTCTTACTCTGCTAAACAGATACCTTATCCTCTTCAAAGATGGGTTTCTAGGATATGTTGACCAAATTGGAATGGGCAGAGATCGTTTCTTTGGAATATGGTTACAGCACATGGACTACCTTACTTCGAAGGGTGCTTGGTATAGAATGCAAATATTTAGCAAAATTAATGCCATCGCTTTACTCAGCCTACTAAATGACCTACCTCAGCTGGGTAGTAGGCTTGAATACGTTTTCAAACACATCGTACCTGAGGTGTAAGAATACTCTAAACAACCTGCCCAGATTATGCCTAAAGTAGGTGTTAGTCCCACTTTTAGACTCAGTTAAAACATTCTTAGCTAGAGGAAGTAGGAAATACGTCATAAAGGAGTGTTTGACTAGGTAAATCTAAGAGCCCTTTATGTTTCTGAAGTTCAGGTACAAATGATGATAATTTAGCGATTCATGCAACGCACAGGCATTACCCAGCAACAAATAGGTTAGACATTTGTAGATAAAGCCCTGGCTTACAAAATGTTCGGGTTATTCTGACCTTTGTATATGTTTACCATTCTATGGTGGATTTAATATTGGTAGGCATAATATTGCATAGATTAATCAAAATCGTCCTCTAGTCAGTTCAGTATTTGCAATCCTTCATAATTTGCCTTCTGATAGTATCGTTAATGTTAAATCTTTGCGCATATCGAGTTACAGTACACAACTCACTAATGCGCATCTCAACCGCACGCTCTCTATTAGCCTTCATCTTCTGTACTGCTCGTTCCTGCTTCCCCTCCTTCTGATATTTGTAAAAATCGTTAAAGGTAAATCTCATTGTTTTGTCAGTCTAGTGAGAATTCGATACTGTACGCTCTAATTTAACTCAATTCTACTTCTCTTCTGTTCGGGGAACTCCTGCATGCATAGGGTTTTAGCCTGGGTATCAGCTACAGAGGGAAGCCGATGTCGGTTTGGATGGCTATCAACATAGCTGTTGAAATCCCTATCCTCCTACACTTCTGTCTTTAGCTTGGCTGGTAGCTTGCCGTATTTATCGATAATCCTTTGCAGGCGAGGGTTTTGTGGCTGGGGCTTAGAAGCAAATTGTTAAAAATTGGGCGTCTGGGCAGATTGAGAAGATTAGTTATATCGATCTTCGTCTGTTTAATTGATTTAGAGGCTCCCGAAGAGCTGTTTGTCATCAGGGTTAGCCTCTTCAAGTTGTGATTAGCCGTTTTACTTTGGCCTACTTTCTTAGGTCTTACACTGCTGCGATGATTTTACTCTAAAATACTGCTATAAGGTCATTCCTCTATAGTCTATATCGTTATTTTGTTTTTATGAACTCGCGCAAGCCATATCGGTTGTATTTTAGCATTCTCCCGGCTGCTAACGTTACGCCTTTGGCTGTACCTTGAGAGTGTCGGAGGGCTTTCCCTGTTTGTTTTTCCAGTTACCCACACTAATGTTCAGAGAGTTTGCAGCTGAGTTTTTATGCTTGCTAAAGTTTGGAGAGTGGTCCATCGCGGGTTGATGCCCTCGAACAGACAGCTAATTATCCGAAATTTTGATTGCCTTAGAGTGCTGCATCGGAGGCTGTGGTAAAAGTTATTGAATAAATTATTATAGTAAAGAGGTCAGCCTCGAAAACATCAATTTTGTTTGGTTAGCCCACCATTAACCATTTTCAGTGATTTATACTGGCTTTTTTCTATTGTTTTGCCCCTTCCTTGTCGTCCTCTCGAAGCTCAGTTCTCCTGTGGAATATGCCTAAAGGTTTAGCGGACTAACAGAATGTAGGGCCAACTCCTGAAATCTCGCCGACTAACAATATTGTTAACTGAATTTTAAATATTAGTGTTTATTACTGCCCAACTCAATTCACACTTTCTCCCCTCTCTTTGGCTGAGGTTCAGGTGCTTCATTGTTCCTAACGTACCTGCTGCCCGAATTCTACTCCATCCACTTATTCATGAATCTAAATGGATGATGCCCATTATCTATCATAGCCGAAGCAACTAATTATAGGACATTTTATATAGTAGTGAGGAGGAGATGAAAAGTTGGCCCTGGAGAGTACAGTGGGAGCTCAAGTAGATCAATCACAGCCGGAGTAGTGGCTAATCAGGTATAAAAGTTCGAGTAGAGAAATTAGTTGTCATTATTTAACGATTTATTACTCTTAATACACCTCCAACTAGGTTATTGATAGTTTAAATTTAATTATTGTTATTGCTTAGTTTATTTGTCAAATAGTTTTATTTTATTAATATTAGCAACTGAGCAATAGCACTAAAATGCCTGAGGAAAATGGTTGTTTAGTTTAATCATAAGTAGCTTTACACTTCTAATAATTCGAATATTGATCAATTTGCAATAGTAA
>JAOXNN020100604.1:0-31160 GCA_028571205.2 Hydropsyche betteni | reverse complement strand
CTGCCCAATAAAAGAATTTGTCAGAGTAATAAAGTTTGAGATGGAGGTACACACAACCCAACCAATCTTAGGTAGTTAAGTCGTTATTCAGCAAAATGGAGAAAATTCCAACTACCTATCGTTGGAAAATCGATACACAAAGGAGAGCTCATAATAATCACTGGAGCCATTCCTAAAGATCAGTCAGGAAAGCTAGGGACTGCTCTTCGACAAGCTGAGGGGCTCGACATCAGTAAATGAACATTTACACAGAAGAAAAACACACCTGGGACATCACCATAGCAATCGGAAGGTTGGAAGGTCTCAAGATCTTAAAACTCTGTAAGATTGAGATAATGTAGGGAGCTGCGGAATGGACGATCAAAAAATCTTTAACATATCAAGATTGGTAGGTCTGGTAGAGCTAAGACTTGGTGATAGTTTACATTACTCAGACTGGAATAATATTGGAGACTAAGGAGCAGCCCACTTATCACGCCTACTTAATTTGAAGATCCTAAACCTCGGTAAGATTGTAATTGATGAAGACTGGAATAATATTGGATCGGAAGGAGCCTGTTATTTATCTAGGTTGGTCAATCTGACAGCCTTAAGCGTAAACTGCAACAAAATAGAAGACAAAGGAGCAAATTATCTTTCACGTCTTCACAAACTATCTATATTAGCCATCAGTACCAATGATCTAATACAGGATTTAACCTTATTTTTGAGGCTGCTGAAGAACAGCTTCGACTAGCGCTCCCTCATACCAATATTTAGTTATGAAAATCAGATACCATTATTAATTTTTAATTTAAATAGCTAAGTTGCAATTTGCTGCAATCTTTTACCTTAAATAAAGTTTGAGTGAACAGGTTAGTCGAGAACCAACCTTTGGATCGCGACACAGCTGGCTACATTATTTTAGCCAGCCGATAAAGTTAAATCCAATGCTAACTGCAATTATTCTAAGGTGGACTCAAAAACAAACAATAATTACCGCCCATTATATCCGAATAGTTCCGAGGGCCAGGCACCTAACTAACCTTCTGTTGCCTAGTAAACATCTAAAACATTTGAGCGGGAAATAACAACCCATAATTTCATAACTGCCCGCCAATTGTGAGTTGACTAGATTAGTAACACCTTTAACACTACTATAATGTATAAGGCTAATAATCAATTATTAACAAATTCTATGAATCCTAGCATAGCCAAAGACCCACTCATACTCTAATCTAGCCGTAAACTCAGCTTCAATGATACTCCCAAGTACCGTCGTAGACTCTCCAAGTTGATCGCTTAAAAAAGCGCTCGGTCTACCGACGCTGACACACTTTAACTTCTCAAGCTTTCTACATTGGCCAGCGTTATCTTTTCAGAGCTGTCGATGAAAGCGGAGGATCCGGCTGAATCGACAGATTGATAAATTTTACGGATGCAATTTTCATTTTCCATCTAAGTAAAACGAAGAAAGAAAATATCAATCATAGTATTGCCTAAGACTGTTCCATGTCGCCCTTCTTGCCGATAGACTCGTAAATGGAATGCATGAAGGTTGCCAAAGCTAAATTTGACTAAACTCCATCCACATATCCCCCAGCGAAAAGCATCTATAGCGGAAGGTAGACATCCTGGATGATGCAGCATTTGGTTCTTTTGTACCATTCCATCAGGAGGTACCGGACAAGTTCTCTTTTGTTGTCAGCGGATAAAAGTTGGGAGTAGACATGTTCTAACTAGAAGTTCCTGGAGAAGCTACTGGTAACTGTTCCCGATGGCCCCATGACAGTCGAGTATTTGCGGTCAGGTGTCATGCAAAAGGTTCTTTTGGCAGCTGACTCCTGTTTATAGTACCTCCTGAGCTAGTTTTGAAGGAACAGGCTGGGGATCGTTTCGACTATGATAGATATAAATTTGAGTTTAGTTGTCAGGAGAGTAGATTGAGCCAATTTCTCCATATAATCCAGAATGATATCGTAGCGACCTTCATCATCCCTTGGAAATAGACTCTCCATCCTGACATTCCCAGTACTCCTTAGATTCTTAACAGTACTCACTATCTACTCTTCCACATTGATGGTCTGGTACTCCAACACCTTAAACCTCAACTTCCACATGTAGTTCTTTTCAGCTCGCTAGTAAAATATCAACCATTCCGCCGTTTCGCTCAAATGCACCTCCGATCCAAGTTCCTCCGACTCAGAAGATTCTGACAGTGATAGACAGTTGAAGAACCTCGGCCCGTAAAACCAGTTGATAATCTGTTTGGTGAGACTCATTGAAAGATTAATCAACTCTACACCCATGTGAGTGTTCCTGAACAAATCCAGAAGCTACTGGGCACAGTCGTTCAGACAGGTGAGTACCTTACTAAGTATGAAACTGGAGTTTTTGATGAGGTTCTGCTTAGCGAAATACAAGAACTATTTTCTCTTAGACTTAAGAAACTACTTGCCATTGATAAGGCTGTTCTCAAGATTAGCTACCATATAGCTTTACAGCTAACTGAAGGCTACCAGACAGTCTTTCGAACTTGATGATTGGACTAGAGAATGGAGCCTAGCTATAGGTTTCTTTCGCTGAAGATCGCTACTCAGTTAAAGTATTTGAGAGAGTAGGGATTATTTTAGTTCTTCGTAGTCACGATGCTTTTTGGAGAGGAAGTTTCTAATTTGGAGACAGAGAGAAACCTGCCGGTTTAGTTTCCTGTGTGAAGAGTTACCCATAGTTCTTTGTAGTTTAATTATTTATATTCAAAGGTATTAGAAAATCTGATATCATCGGTTCGTCATTATTGTTGAAAGCCTTAAATTAAGGGTATTATCCTACCAAACTACCATAAACTATCATTAGTAGTTCTTTAATAGGTATTCTTTCCATTGTTGCTTCCAGCCTCGCAAATAATATGCTGATATGTCAGATAGACGCAACCATCACCACCCTATTCGAAATAGTAGCCAAACTAACAAACATTAAAGATATTTCCAATCAGAAATTTAATCGTTAATTCTTAATACAATTTAAGAAATTGCCTACGGATTCTGGATATTAACAGTCATCTAATCAATTTCTACGCAGAGTATCATAAGCAACTGCAAATACTAAAGCTCCTGTTGCTGCTGCATAACTCTTTTTTTTGAAAACTGCTAAAGTAACCAGTCCAGTTATTCCTGCCACGATTGCTGAGGCTACCATCCGAGTGAAAGTTCTGTGGGTACCTTTCGGTGGCTATTCCAGCTGTCCTTTCGAAATAGACAGAGAGGACTACTGCTATTCTGGTGCTGCTATTTGAGAATAAGGCCTTTTAACATCGATATTGTCCGAAAGAGGGTTGATGATTTCCGATAAACTCTGCTTTTACTTTAATGGAGCCTTCATACTCTTCGACTATGGCTAAACACTCTAATACTAGCTTTACGACTTCTCCTCAAGCACTACCGACTTATAGGTTGGGTTGACTGGTTCGGGAAGCTCCACACTCATTTCCATTTACTTAGGTAGTTCAATAGGGAATTTAGCTGGAACCTCTACCTCAATAGACTCCGCTAGAGATTTATTTTTAACGTTGGAGCTTTGACTGGGGAGAGGGTTGAGGTCATCATAGTTAGAGTCGCTAGAGTTTGAGGAGTAGGAGTGGATGATAGGGATTTCAGGGGCTTTCTTGTACATGAAATGAGTTGCACTGGGAGTTAATTATAATCGAGGCTATTCTACTATGCTAATTGCCCACCTTCAATATAATTAATCGTGGCTCATACGTTGATACTTGTGGATTGACGTTAGAAGTTTGCGATGGTTTGTAATTAGGTTGTCATGATAGGTTTCAGTATCAGACTGATAGACTATGGGGGCTAAATACTAATAGTGTATTCACCATTTTACTTGATTTTGATGGAGATTTAGAAAGAACCAGATTGCAAGATGATCCCCGAATAGTAAACTAAACCCTAATCCAACATAATAGCCAACTCTACTCCTATGCGCTGGAGCTCCCGTCAAAAGAACTAAAACATAATAGTGGAGCTTAACACAATAAGACTGTTAAATCAAAGATCGTCAGCTTTAGCATGTCTTTCAAGTAAGCCTTTAAATGGTAAGATGGCTAGATGGACGATAGAGATAGTAAGCTATCGAGGAGGAGGGATATTATTAGGGATTTGCGCTGAAAAGATAATAACTGGAAGAACCCTAGAATTCAGCTCAGACTTATACGGTGGTGGGCATGGCCAGTACTTAGTTCGCACCAACAATTAAAACTATTCTGATATTAAAGAAACTATCACGTCTTTCGGGATGAAAACAGGAGACATTATATAGTTCACATACTAACCTTCCCATTGCCGTATGACTGCAGAGAATAAGACAATGTCAAAGAAAGCAGTATTTACAATCAAGTAATCAACGATTCTCAACGATCGGTTCTTGATTATTGCCTATTTGTGGTCAGTGGGTGAGGCTGTGAGCCTCCTCAGTTATGAGGAGAACTGGTGATGAATAGCTTATCTACAATCTACTGATATCCTTAATTAAAGTTAATATAATGTGGAAGCCCACCACCGAAACCCCGAAGGCACCCACTGACAAATAGCAACTCTACTAACACTGGAAATAACCATAAAGGAAAGCATACCTTACCAACCTCATCAAGCAGAGACAGGCAAGCGGATAGCTATAACAAGGCACAAAAATAAACGATAAGCAGTTGGCTGCCCAACACATGAGAAACTGGCTAGAGGTGTCTCCCGAGGATAAAGTATTCCGTCTGATAACCCACCCAGCAATGACAGTAGGGGACCACCAGAAGATAACCGATATATTGCAAGTGATGAAGAACAGGCAAATCAAAATGGCTGTAGGACTGACAGTTACAACCAGTGCCATCTACTGGATGTTCCTGAGTAGGAGGTAGGGGTTCTATAGGTTCTTCAATAATAAAAACCAACGTTCGGTTACCAAATGGAGTAAAAAGATTGTAGGGTTATATGCTGTATGGATGGTTTGGCTGGCAGTACTCAATAACCACTTTAGTACGGCTATCCCCAATAAACTTCATGATGAAGGCTTTTTCAAGAAGTACAAGCTGTCGTATGACAAGAGGACATACTGATTAATCGATGATGTTTATACCATATAGTTTGTTCGACAGATGTTATTGATTTAGGTTCGAAATTTAAAAAATCAATTTAGAATAATTTAGAGTTAAGCAGATTTACTTAGACTATCTGAGTTTGCCTACTATTTCGTGTTAGCTTTCCCAACTATTGAGTATTAATAGCCAACCCACAAATATTTGCCAACAGTATCTCATAAATCTAAACTCAAGCTAATTGATGCCATGCTGCTCTACCAAAATACTAGAACTACTACTGAATTAGGTTATATTTTGTATGAGTTGGGCTCAATGTTATTTTAAACTAAATATTTCACAATAAGAATAACCATTTCTCACCATTCGTCTTTGTTAGTTTTGTGACTACCTATTTTTCTTCAGTAATAGTAACCTAATATAACTACCCATTTTCCAATAATAAAAACATAACAAAAACTTTGCCGCGTCAACCCAAAAGCTTAATCTAAAATTAAAGTTTGGAGAGCTGCAAAAGCAGAACTTTACCGATGCTATTTTGCTAAGCATTCAATGGCAATATCTTAGTGAATTATCTAAAACAAATAAGCAGTCATAGGTATTCGAGATTATTTGAAGTTCAAAATATTTTATCTTCATTAAATTCAAATTAACAACATCCTCGGCGTCGCAACTCATCTAAATTAAGACCAATTTGAGATTTAGTCAACTATTCGCCAATAGAAACTCACCAAATGGATTCTACTGCAGCAGGTAGAACCTTGCAGGAAAGGTTGTAATAAAGTACCCGCCCGATTAAAAAAGGTTTGTGGGGAATGTGCAATTCTACTAGGAGAGGACAGCTGATCATCAAGCAGAGGGTTGTATTTAGAGAGCCCAAATTAATTATGGGAGGGTGTTGCGGAAGATCAGATATATCGTTAAATTGAAAATAAATAGGAGTTAATGAAACACGATAGCCTGGAAGGTAAGGGAAGGGACAACCGAAAATAACCTTCTTCTTCTCCTCTTAAGTTACCCAAGGAAATATAACCCTCTTAAGGTTGGGGATGCTACAGTCCTTTTATTAGCACAATTAGGCTCGGAAAAGCCATAAACTAACATAGAACCTCCTGGAATTCAAGTCGAGTTCTGTTCTTTGGGTAAGAAGAAATGAAGGGCCAGGCTCCTCAGCAAACAAAGTAGGTGACTTCGAGGACGAAGCTGTAACAATCTGCAGAGGTACTATAACGACTGCGTTCAACTTTAAATTTTCTCACCTTAAAAGGATAGTAAAATGACATTTAAATTGAGAAAGAGAATCTGAATCGTGTTCATTAGAGTAACGGAGGCGGATTCAATTTAAATGGATATAATAAAAGATCGTCAGAATATTTTATATAGGTGCTAAAAAGTCCAATGAAGGCATTTAATAACCAATACAACAATAAACTTGAGTACTTTAAAAAGATGCAAAAAGATAAATCTCCTATCAAAGCAATCCCTTTCAACTAAGCACCTTTCAAATATATCGGCAAAGCCCCAAGATACTTTCTAGGCCTTGCTGAAACGGCTCGAAAGTAGTTGGCATACTCCGATGCTAGAGCTCTGACTAAAATCAGTCTTTATATGCAGCCTACTGACTAGACTACCTGGGAATACGCCATAAAATTGTAATAGGAATGCGGCAACATCAAAAAAGCTTATGAATATGCCCGATGTGGCTACAAATTCGTTGAATCTGACGTCCTAGCATAGAAAATCGTGAGGTTGAGCCAGAAGGCCAACATCCCTTTTGAGTAGGTACGTGGATTGGCGTTCAACTTGCCTTCATAGAGCAGAGTATAAAAAAATTTTAAGATTTATTGCTAGCTATCGAAGCTATAAAATTTAACTGGAAATTTCAAACAGCCTTATTGTGTTCAACTCTACCTCCTCCAACAGAATGACTGTAATATCGTCTGTTTGACTGATATCTGTAAAACTTTGGAAAGCACTGGAAATGCAACTTATGCACTGAGCATGCTGGGCGAGCTACTCAGCACTAAAAGTGTAAAACACCCACTAGCCTATCAGCTTTACTATAAATACGTGGAGAGCCATTCGAAAAGGGTGGATCTGGAGCAGTCTCTCCGCTTCCTTTAGTAAAAAGCAAATTCCAACTTAACTGGAGAAGCCCTTTATCGGATTCTGTTCGATATAGCCTTACTATACTTCAATCGTCTAAAAATGTCGAACAAGTTCCAGTAGTTAATGACCCTCATCCTCGAGAAAGCACCTATTCAGATCCAAACTAAAGGATTCTACTTTTTATCCAATTTGACTGGGAGCCCTATCCAGAACATTAAAAACCCTCTGGCGGTTGTTTAAGCTAACCGATACAAATTCCTGAATGGTGAACCTCCTATCCTGTATAATTTTGGTGAGTGGAAGTACTACCTCCATTACAGTCTATTCTTTACGGTTGATAGTTGGCAAGAGGCTTACAATCTGCTACTGAAGGCTAGCGATAACTGGCAGCTTTCAGGAAGGTTGGCAGCTTAAGTACTTTTCATAGAAAGAACGAAAGGTAAAAAATTGTGCTAGTTGAAATCTCTCTTCGTAAAGCTAGTCAACTAAATTAAATCTGGTGAACTTCTATGCGAAGGTGCCCGCATACTGATGGAGTTGAAGGACTGGCGGTCAGCCTAGTTTTGTCTGACGGAGGCTATTCGGCTCACCCCGCAGTACGGGGACTCCTTTATTTAATTATATAAGGTGTGGATGCTGAATGGCAAATACTCTAAGGCAAAAAATCTAAAATACGTAAATGATATTATGATTCAGATAGTTTACAACAGCGAACCCTTTTACGGTAATTTGTGGTCGTACATAAAAGCCCCTTCTCCGAAAGCTACTGCAGTGTATTTTGGTATTAACACAGTGAGGTGTGGAATAGGGCAGTCTAGTTCGTAAATATCACCCTCTTTAAGCACAACCAGTGTTTTTTCCAGGACGCGGAATTTCGACAGCTCACAGCTTATTAATAATTCAACAGATTATTTCAAAACCCTAAAGACATAACTAGAACATAAAGATAACACTTGTTCTTTGCGTACGACCAGATCGACCCTCACAAATACTGAAATGCATAACGGAAAATATCATCATTTCCCCTCGTATCTTCGCAGAAGAATTTTGTTTAAAGTATCGTCCTAATATTGAACACGCTATATTTGGCTCGCCCGTCTTGTCTTCTCTAAGTGGGTGGCCTGTTTAGCCTGTCCTGGTTTCATTTTCAGGACTGTATTACCTGATGGGATCTGCTGGCTGCGATAGCTCTCCACTTTTTAGATTATCTTGTCATCGCAAAACTATCTCGTTGAATCGTTCTTTTTAGTATTGATTTTGGCCACAGAAGGAGTGTTCTTCTGCATCCTTATCCTCACGTTCTTTAGGGATGTGCTTTTAGTTGGTTTGTTTTATATCGAAGGGTTTCTAGAATGCTTTTTCTCTGAAACGCTTATTATGGGAACACTCAATCGCTGAACTTGTGGAGTATGGTTGATTACTATCTGCTGCTAAGATTTCCGGAATGCTAGGATCTTGGGCTTCGAATCGGTCTATCGATTGAGCGTCGAGGACTTGGTTTAGGAGACCATCGTTCCGATTATTATCTTCTTCTTTTTGAAGTCATACCTTGTCAGTGTTTTACTATTTATTGTGTGGTAAGGTTCGCTTAATTTGGTTGTTACCTGCCTTTATGGTGATTTCGGTTGAGGAGCAATAGTTGTCGTAACATCGTGAATGGATAGTTCTGAGAATGAGTTGGTATGGCCAGTGAGCAACCGCTTCAGATTATCGAGAGCATTCCTGGTTACATTTGATGGCTCAGGTGGTTTAGACTTGAGCTGGTCCTCTCTAGCCTTCTTTCTCAAGTAGTAGTTGCGTGAGTATGGGTTGTAATCGGAAAGATCGAATAGCATGTTCACTGGTAATGCGATATCCTCGTTTTCGGGTTAATAGTTCATGGATTCTGATTAGGAAGACGGTTCGTTCAGCATTTTCTTTAGCCTCCTATAGAGGAAAGACTTTCTGTGGTCCTGCCATCGGTTGTAAGGCTTAGATATTCTACTATGAAATATACGCGGTGCATCCCTATGGTAGTAGTAATACTGGTTGATGTTAAACAGCTTGTTGGAGTATTCTGGCATACCGTAGGTCCTCTTCAGAAACTCTTCTTCATCATCATAGAACTGGTTATCCTCGAACCTGATATTGCAGGGTGTAAGAGACTACTCAATAATCTCATTAATTTCTTTGGTGTAGTAGTAGTTCTGCGAAGAGGAGTACACTGAGTAGAGCTGCTTCCACATAAGCGCCTCCAAGTTGTCCTGTGCACATAGTTGGCATACCGTTTCAATAACTGATATCGCCGATGAGTGATCATCCTCTTACTCCATAGTGAAGTTTTATAAATTTAGCTCGTACAAATCGATGCTACCGCCGCTATGATATTAAATTAAAGGGGGTGGGCTTTATGGCTAAATAACAGATCGAATTAATCGAATGAGCTGGAAGAACCTTGTTGTGGGTGTTCTGCTGATCAACCTTACCCTCCAGACTGTGGAGGAGGATATCAACCAACAAGTTTCTGATGATAGGGTGCTCCTGGAACTCTACTCCTAAAGTCTCTGCCCCTACTGTCATAAGTTTGTCACAGGGCCTCTCAAAACTGCTTTAGCTGTACCGGTAAGCCTTAGACTATGCAGGAAATATGGGAGATAGCCAATTTCAGGATGATACCTTTCGGGAATGGTAGGATGGGGAAGAGAGGATCTCGCATGTTCTTCCATTGCCAACATGGAGAGGATGAATGTCAAGGAAACATCATTTACTCCTGTGCCTTCAAAATGTTCAGTCCACAACTAGCCTGGGCCTTCGTTATGTGTCTGGAGGAGTCCTAGAAATCGTGGAACCAAGAGTAATTTTTGAGTGATGTAGTGGCCTCGCTTGTGCTTAACAGCTGTAGGTTGACTGGGATACAGTTAAAGAGTGCACAAATAGTTAAGAGGGAAGGTTAGCGCATTTGCATGCCGGACTGTAGACCAAATTCTTAAATGTGCATTCAGTGCCTACAGTGCTGATTAATGGTTCGCAATAAGATAAGGCTATTTTTAAGGAGGAACCACTGAAGTATCTCTGTTTAGCGTACAAAGGATAGAAGGTGATAGAGGCATGCAAACCATTTTACAATAACTGATAATTAAATAATTTATGTTTTAAATGCTGTAGCTTTATGCTAATTATAGAAATTAGTTGCTAGAAGCTATGCAGATAAAAAATAGATCATTATCCACTCAAACTACTGCCTAGTTATAGATATTCGGTGCTTTTAATAACACTCATATTGCAATATTTCGAAATTCCAATTAAATTTTAAACAATATTATCACTACCTCACATTCCCCCACCACAGCATTTGCTACTAGGTTTGCTCTCATCCAGTATCTTTCGACCTGATACAGGCAAATCTACGAAGGTCAATATATTGGTAGTTGTCACAGTTTCCATCAGAATTTTAAACAATTAGTTCACGTTCTTACCATCCTTAGCAGATACTTGGCAGTGTTGCAACCCTTCAAGTTACTTCGACCGTATGAAAGGCTACACAGTGTTATCTCCACTAACCAAATCTATCTTGTTACCGACTACCAAGCTCATCGACTCTTTGCTAGTCGCCTACCGGAATATACGTAGCCAATCAGTAACATGCGAATAGGACCGTGCACCTATTTTACCCTTATAAGTTACTATTGACATCGTAGACGAATACAGCACAATGTGCCTCCTTAAGGTAGCTCTTGACCAAACTACGATATTTCTCCTGTCCGGCAGTATCCCACAGCTCCAACTTGTATCTTTTCCCACGATACTGGACATTCTTCGACATGTAATCGATACAGACTGTAGGCTGGATGGTTTGATGGGTACGTTCTGTTGGCTATCGAATTAATTTCTGATGAGTCTCTTAACGATGGAGGACTTACCGACTGATCGATCCCCCAGAAACACTACTTTGATCTTCTGCATATCGTCTATCTCTGTTTGGTCGAGCTCCATCTAATAGAAAATACTGAAAAATAGAACTAACATCAGTTGGCTCTCATATGCATTAAATTTAATCTTGCTTTGGTCTTCATCATATGGATGTCTTTATAGCGGGCAGCCTCTCTTTTCTCAATTTTCAGCCTATTTGCAACTAAGTAGAGAATGATGGTTACTTTAGGAGGGGGACTGTCTAGACTTCGACATGAGATTGTTAGTTCTGGGGTAGGTGCTCTCTACAATAAAGGGTTCTTAATCCGTAGACTTCGTAACTCTGGAAGATTGGGATTGTTTGGTGGGTTGCTTACCCATCTTCTTCAGCTCTGGAATCATGAATAGCTCTTTTTATTGTTTGGTTGGTAGTTTGATAGGCTCGAGGGGTTGCCAGGCCCCCAGCCACCTATCTGCCACCTTCATACTACCCTACTTCTTAATCTTTCCAAACTGAAAGAGTGGGTCCTGGTATTGGATGTTAGTTTGCAGCTACTACACTACTATAGTCTTGCTTAGTCGGTTCTGACTGCTCTGCTCCACCAGCGAGGTGATTGGCTCCTCACTCTAACTTTCCCTCTGTGCCTATATTAGTTAGATTGGTCACCAGAGTGATGGCTGTTCGCTGAGTTTTTAGCTATTGGACATCGTCGGTGGTGCCTGTGTTGGGCGCTGTATTCGAATAGGCGGGTATTTAATTAAGATTGGATGACACTGTCCTTCGGTGCCCTCTGCCTATTTTTCTCATTGATTAAATTAATAAAATACACTGCGGCAAACATTATTTATCCCGCCCATCAAGTCACCTCCAAATGCTAGACCCTCACCCTAGAGTAGTAACTCGACAGCAGATAAATTAATTATTTTAATATTAAAACGTGCAGGATGGATCATAACAGAAAACGGGCTAACCGATAGAAGATGTTCAGCTTCGGAAATATTAAAAAGGAACTGGGGGACCATAGAGCCTGCAGGGTAGAGGATGTCCGTGCTCGGATAGAAACCGAACCTGAATTTTACCAGCCGGATATCAGTGTATACATCAAACAACCTTTAGCTCCCAGGAACTGTAGCAACTATCTGGGTGAACAACATACCCCATCATTTAACTTTCCGGTGAAGGGGCAGCAATAGAATAGATTTATCCGACATGTAGCCTAGATTAGATCGAAGTGTTATGGCAACCAACCTGAGAAGTATCAACCGTACTGCTATACCTAACAGGAGCAGGAGTATACCAAACCTAACTATCATTACGATCCTACTATTGAGGAGATTACGAGGAAGTATGGGATAAAACAGAATAAACTGAATGAGACTTTGGATACCAAGGAACAGACTCTGAAAAGAATACCGGAGGCGAGATCTCTGAGTTATTGTAAGGTTCCGGCGAGGAGAGTCAGCCGGTTCACCACTCTCCATACAGAGGAGTCGGATAGTTAGTGCATGCCTACCAATAGGGTCTCGTACGATAGGCTCGCCAGAAAACAACAACCGGAACCTTACCTTGTAGAGAAGACCCAATACTGCGATATCTCGTACAAAGGCACATTCGACAGTTTCGGCAAGACAGCCTAACCCAAATAACACCATCAAGCCTACCCAGAGTCTTCTTTCAGGCTGTTCGATCCCTCCTCCTAGCAGGAGGAGAACAATCAGAACACCCTGGACTCCATCCATTGTCTGAACCAGTTGATAAACGAAAAAGTGAATAGGATACTAGCTAACTGCAGTGATTACTCCTATTATTGATTTAATGTCACTTAAAACTCGTCAGGATTGTTGTGAGTTCAGTCAGTTCCATCTGTTTATCTATGACCAACTTCTTCTTGTCAGAGTTTTTCTTCTGGTCAGGGTACTTGAATTTTACCCATTGATCCTGAATCTGGTGGCCTCCCAGCAGTGCGAGCTCCTGTACATCCTGTTGCGACTTGCCGAATATTATGGCTAGTTTAGATGTCTATATGCAGGTGAACAATTTAGCCAGGCGCTTCATCACGTGACCCTAAGCTGCTGATAGTGCTTTGGTGTAGAAATCGGCCTCGTCTGGACGGAAACTCTAACGACCGTCCTTGACAGTTTTGAGAAACTCCCCAAACTTCGCTTCCTTCTCGTAGAATACAATATCCTTGAAAAACTTCACCTGTCTTTACCGCTAAGCTGCTAGTTTCGTCCTAGCGAGAATGCACTTGAGTCCCAAGTAGTCATCCATCACTATTTTGTTAAGCAATTGCTTCACTCTCCAGGCATCTTAAAACACCTCAGTATACTGAATGAATTCGAATGTACCGGCCACATCTCAACATCCTACAGGTAAACATCAAGCTGTTCGGGGGTTGATGAGTTGATTTTCTCCTGCACTTCGGCTTCCATTGGATATGAACTAATAAGTATAATGAGTCTGATTATTTCCACCAACAAATACCCCAATTCATCAATGTTTTTAGTCGGCGCGTAACTCATTCTTTCCGTGAGCAAACGAGCATTTGTCTTTGAAGGGGCACGTGCCCTGCTGAAAGTTTTTGCACATCTCCGTCTTATATTTGGTCGCCACATTGCTGTTTTAGTGGATAAATCGGCAGTCCCTTCCTTTATTGCATTGTCCCTTCTTAAAGAAACTGCAGACTGCGTCTCGAGGTGCCTAGTCAGAGTGTTTGCTTGATCCACTCCTGCTTCTGCTTTCGTCCTTAGAGAAGAATCTGTCGAGTTCGGAGGAGAGTGGCAGGTAGACCTGGTACTTAGGTGCCGGCATGTTGAGTATATCGGAGAAGGCCTTGGCACTGGGTCCCGACTTGGACATCAAACTCTTTTAATTTGATATTACGACTGAACCTTCAATTCAATTTAGTTTCCATGAGCAATATCTGCTACTAGCGGAACGGTATTATTAGCTTGGTTAAAAGTGGATGATAATAAGTTTCAATAATTAAACTAAAATATGGAGGTGTTACAAACAAAACAGAAGACTGTTGAAAGCGAGGGTTAGGAGTAAGTAGTTCTACATACCTTCCAGAAATTCATAGGGGGAGATGAACAACAGACCAATAATTCCGAGTAGACCAACAACAAGATAGAGAACACTAGAACTTACTCTACAGGAGATGCTACTCTCTCAGACGGAGTCAATTTAACTTCTGAAGATGAACCTTTCCCTTAGACTGTACCTGTTGAGCCCCCCAACTTAAGGAAAGTATCCGAGTAACTAATTGCTGAAGCTTATCGGCAGAGGAAAATGGACAATTTGAAAGGCCTCGATCGTTATCAATAGGCTCACCTCAAAGGGTACACCCTCTACATGGAGTCCACTAAACATTTGGAGCAGGAACTGGTTGGGAAGGTACAGTCCACCAAACAATTTCTGTCAGAACTTTTACTATACTTTACAGAAACAATCGATGGTATGAAAGTCTACTGCAAGTAACTCACCAAAAGCAATTCTCTTGGTAGTAGTCAGAAAGCTGCGGGTGTCTGCATGGGATCGTCCTTCTAAAATGCAGTTTCAGCAACGTTAGAGTTTAAAAACGATCATCAATAACACCTTAAAGAGTATACTAGGTGGCTAGATAAGACCCTTCTGCCTGCACTCAACCAATCCAAGAAGGAGTACGGACAGTCCATCAACCGCCAAGAGAGATAGATAGCTAAACGGACTGATAACGTAAATTAGAGTTACAAGGTGTCACTGAAGAGGTTCAACAAGATTATCAATAGTCTGTCTAGAACTAAACATTAGATAGAGGATTTACTGTAGGCTGAACTTAAATTCTTTGCGTCGGTACAGCAAACCTAAGGAAAGATGAGAGAGCTAGGGGAATCGGTGCTGGTATTTTGGAGTTCAGTGGAAGCTGCCGAGAGCACCTTGATAGGAAAGGTAAAATAACTGATGAACCAGTACTTAGAGTGGCACAGCAGAATATTCTCTAAAAGCCCACAAAGCTAAACCCTCACAAAGATTTGGAGTTGTCTGTAGTATTGCAGTAGTAGCCTATTCGACTAAACATGGAACTTCAAGATCTCTCAGAATATGCTGGATGAGATACAGGAGGTCTTTAGTATTGATCCTCGGTCATTTGCTGAATTGAGGAATTTCGTAATGCTGGAAGGGTACTCAGTAAAGGTCCCTAGCTCACTCATCCAGATACTAACCACCAAACAATACTTAGTATCCATTGATGACAACCGAAACGGGTAGAGTTTCAGACCGGTCACCCTGTTCTTTACCATCGACCAGCATATAGTTATGTGCGAATAGGCCTCCACCCTTCGCAACAAAATGAAACTATAGTAACTAATAATGAAAGTAGTCAACTAAGATGGAACCTTAGAACTGAGATAGAAACGTGGTGGGTTTATCGCCACCTGGAACAGATAGGTAATAAAGTTCGACAGGAAGGACTAGCTGGAAGAGTTCATGGTGAGAGCCACCACCTAACAACAGAGGGCAGACTACTTCGACAGTAGCGTCTGATAGTGCAATACTTTAATATTTGTTTAAATATGAAGGGGAAGCAGCTAACTGAAGAGATCATCCTCCAAAAAACTAAAAACTAGACATTGGATAGTGTTCGGAACCTCAACCTATGGGGTACTGACATCTAAGTAACTACAGCGCACGATTGTAGGATATCCGTATAATCGAAAAACTACCTCAAGCTGAAGTAGTCTCTCTCAGCGTCAACCGCATCAACACGTTGAAACCCTTCGCCAAGTGTCACTAATTGAGAGTAGTCTAGTAGTTAAGTTAGGAGCTGTACCTACGAAAGAATAGCATATAGTCTATTGAGTAGATAAAGTACCTCATTAAACTGAGTAAATTGAGGGTACTGTGGCTGCATGATAACCCTTGCACGAAGGTACTCCCTCTGCGATCCGAAGATAGACAATTACAGGCTGGTTGTCCTTAAATACCTTCCACAACTGTTTAAGCTTGATAATGACGAGGTAACTCTAGAAGAGGTTGAGGCAGCTAAGACTATTCCGTTTGAGATGGAACCAGCCGCCCCTAAAAACCATGAGGAACCTCTTAAACTTCCATCTATATCAAAAGTCCCTAAATCTATCCATTCACTCCCTGTTGAGCCCTAAAGCAAATAGGAGGCTATCGTAACAGCTGTGAGCATACTCCTCGGTCAGCTACCCCTGGACGACCTTAGAGAGGTAAAACTGCAGATAGAGAAGACACTGGAAGGCATGTGATATTTTATTAAGTAAAATTAGTATCAAACCTTACTTTAACTTCTCCTATGCGATTTAAATATCTTTATGGAACCTGCCCTGCGAGGTCTATCCTAGTCATCGTAAACATGTATCGCACTATTGCTAATAGGATTTTGGTTTTATTTGTTAGGGGAGGTAGTCTTCTACTTCTCCAGCTACTTGCTGAGGTTGGTTTGAAATCTGCTGGTCATTATGTTTGTTTAGAGAAGCTATTTATTCATGAGGATCTATTTGGCTTACAGAAGAGTCCTTACCTTGTGGTTCTCTCGTTACTTTATAGATATTTCTTCGTACATCTCTTGGAAGTACTAAACCTGGGTCTGAAGGGCAGCCTTCTCTAACCTGAACTCTTCCGTCAGTTGGCTGATCCTTCCTTCCAGTAGTTTACTTTTGGAGTGTTCCAGTAACAATAGTTTATCCTTTTATTCCAGTTTCTAAACGATGCAGAAGATGTCCTTCTTTAGGATAGCCACTTCGTTCTCGAACTGGTCTCGCTATTAAGAGAGCCTGCGACTGACTATTTTAAGTTCCTCGTTGAGATGGATTATCTGTTACTGCCTTTACATCGACTATTGGTAGGTTTCTTTGTATTATCTGGCGATCTCCAACTGTTGGTAAAGGTTTTCCATATTGCTGAGTGTATTAGACTATCTTCGAGTAAGCTTCAATATCTATGCCCTCAGATAACCTAGTTGAGACGTCAGCTAGCTATTTTACGCTTCCATCTCAGCCTGAGACTCTTTACAGACGGTCAATTCCTGCACCAGTTCGCTATTTTTCGACTGGAGCATCTACCAATCTGATGTGACTTTCTCTAGTTTCTTCTTAAGCTAGGTGTTCTACAGGATGCATTACTCCCTCTACCCCTACAATTCTTTCTACTGGTGCTCAGTAGCCTCTAGTTTCTACTGCATAGTCTTAAACTTCGCCTTAGTTTTTTTGTATTTGCTTTCGAATGTAGCTGCATTTACTATTGCTTTCTCCAGTTCATGTTTCAGTTGGTTGATGCACTGGCATTTCATAGCAAGCTCCAGCCTAAGTAAATCCAGTTAGTAGTGACAGGTATTGTCAGAAGTGTTTTAGTTGAGTCCCTCGGAGGGGTGGCTGGTGTGTGCCGGCATCTTCGAAGAGTAGTATTGGGACTGTACAAAACTTCCTGAGCCTCCCTTGGAAGTTGTTCTCCTGTGCTTACTGTTGCTTGGTTTAACGTTCGTAAATTCAGGCCTAAAACTGCTCATATTATAATGAACTGATCACAACTATCCCGAAGATTTTGCGGCTTTCTTACCGGCGTCAGTGCACTCCAGAACCACTTTGTACCATTCGGTTTACTCCTCCTCTTCCTATTCTTACTAGGGAGCACCACCCTACTCCTATTCTTCCTCTTCCTATTCCTACTACTCGGGGATATGTCGCTCGATTGATACGATATGGTTGGGTTTCATGCCAATGGAAGCGCAAATAGCCTCTCCCCTTTCGTTGGCGTCCTCAATCACAGCCACCTCTGCAGGTACCTCCTGAATCTCCAACTAACTACCTTATCGCTCTTCCACGCGAAGCTGTTAAACTTTTTGACTCCGATGTTCTGAAGCTCATCGACAACCTCGCCAATCTTTAGAATGTTGTACACCTTGGCAACGATCTCCAGCTCCACCTCGAAATCTGTGGTTAGGGAACAGCATACTAACAAAGGTCTTCTCCTTTCGGATGAGTTGGTATTTGCTCTAAGGGGAGAAGCTTCCAACCTACACGGACTCATCGCATTTTTTCTTCTTAATGTCACCGCAGTAGCTCTTCACCTTTTCCTAGATGTCCTTCGACTTGCAAGATATCTTCTACAAAGCTTTGTGTAGTGACAGATCTTTCTCGCTAATCAACAGCTCAATCTCCAGGTAGTCGTAATCGTCGGGTTTATTCTCTTCGGGAGCAGAGAAGAGGGTAACTTGAACTGGATTACGGGATGCTGCCAGAACAACCAAAAGCCCCACTAGCAGTATGGATATCTTCATAATTTAATTGTATCAATAATCAGTCATGGCGGATGAACCTTAAGTTATAATGGGTGGTTGTAGATGAGAATTATTTGATTAAATGGGATTAAAAACCCGTTCTTCGATTGGAGATTTATAAAGAAGATTATGATAGAGAGTTAGAACGGGCAGAGAAGATTCAAGACTGCAGGGGCCAGGCTTCCTAACAGCCGCAAACTCCCCCATGACTTCTTCAACAGGAGACAAAACGACAGTAATTTGGAAATGTCGAATAGCGTTGATCTGAACAAATCGAACACTCAATGTAATAAAAGAAGCTTTGACTTTACTTTCATGGTTGAGAAGCAGACTAGTGTTAGCGTGGAGACTAAGTCCTCTGCCAGAAAAAATTAGTTTTCCAGAGAAGGAACTGTGTTTCCAGCATTAAATAGAAGTCAGCTTAGAGGGTAACACATGATCCCTATGCGGATGGATGTGAAGAAGAAGGACAAACTCTTGAAAATCCGCCCATCGATCAAAAATTAACCGGCACGGCAACCTCTTCAAAGGGTAAGCCTCGCCATGTATTATAATAATTGAATGGTTAAAGTCTTCTTTGATCGTACTGATACTTCATTATTCTATTTTCTAAATAACTCCAAAAATAGGCACCGTTAGCAGGCTACCACCCGTTCTGTTGGTAAAATTTTGGAGTTTGCTTTAAACCCATATTCTACTACAGAAAACATTATGAATTAGCTATTATTACTTTAAACTATTTTGAATGTCCGAACTTGATAAACAAATTGAACAGCTAAAAAGGGGATAGGCTATCACTTAAAAAGAAGTTAAGCAGCTGTGCCTTAAAGCCAGGGAGATCCTAGTTGAAGAGGGGAATGTGCAGCGAGTGGATGCTCCTGTTACTATCTGTGGAGATATCCATGGGCAGTTCTATGACCTTCTGGAGCTCTTCAAACATGGAGGAGAGTGTCCCTACGTTAACTACCTCTTCTTGGGAGACTTTGTTGATAGAGGGTTTAACAGTGTGGAGACCTTTTTGCTGTTACTAGCCTACAAAGTGAGATATCCTGACCGTATCACTCTCATAAGAGGAAACCATGAGTGCAGGCAGATCACCCAGGTATATGGTTTCTATGACGAGTGTCTGAGGAAGTACTCATCGCTAAATGTGTGGAGGTATTGTACTGATGTGTTCGATTATCTTTCACTGGCTGCTATAATCGAGGATAGAGTGTTCTGCGTGCACGGAGGACTGTCCCCCTCCATAAAGACTATCGACGATGTAAAACTATTGCCTATTTAGATCAGATCAATCGACAGAAGACAAGAAGTACCTCATGATGGAGCAATGTGCGACCTGATGTGGTCAGACCCTGAAGAGATGGCTGGGTGGAGACTCAGCCCCCGAGGTGCCGGCTACCTATTCGGTGGTGACGTAGTATAAGACTTCAACCGAGTGAACAACCTGACACTGATCTGTAGAGCCCACCAATTGATAATGGAGGGTTTCAAGGAGATGTTCAATAGTGCGTTGGTGACTGTATGGTCTGCTCCGAACTACTGCTACCGTTGTAATAATGTAGCGTCAATCTTGCAGCTGTCATAGAAATTAGAGAAGAAATACATAAACTTTGAGGCGGCCACCCATGAAGCTCGTACTATTCCAGCCAAGAAAGCAGTACCCGAGTATTTTCTGTGAAATCAATCACCTGTATAATTGTATTAATTTGGATACTAAATTTAAGGATTTATTTGGCAATACCCAATAGTATTACACATCAAAGAGGATAAACGAACAGTTTGTTAGATTCTTTTTCAGTATCGGCCTTCGTGGAATTTTGGCTATGGGCGCTTTCCTTAGAAAATGTGCCTCAGGTGATACCTCTACTCGCTAATCAGCTCCGTTTAGTCCTAGTCTTAGGACTAACCATTGGTTGGAAGGTTTATGCATTTCCTAACTAATGATCTGTCCCTTTTAACCTTAGTATTGGTGTTCCCACTCTGCGTAATTATTGATTTAATAGATGGCTTCATAATTTTAATGCTGTCATTTTAAAATCTAAGCCAGGAGAGGTTGCCTACTAACCGTTTAACTTGTACCAACGATATATCTTACAGGCCGAGCTACTAAAGGTCGATTTGTTCATGTCTATTCCTCTTATTTTTGGTCGTGAATTTCATCCTTACATGAAGAGTGCTACTTTTCTCAGAGTATGAGATAATGAGATCAGCTTCCTACTTCTAGACTGTTTCAATCATTCCAGAGTAGATCTGCACTTAGTCGTAAGAGACAGCTTTAGGACTCTTCCGACGCTCTCGATTATTGTGGCCAGATAACCTACTAGTAATCATTTTGACTGCATGGGAGTTGTTGGGCAGATGGTCAAGTATTTGGAGTGCTTTCTATAGATGGTTGGCGCACTCTTGGTTATTGTTAAGTACTTTAAAAATGACTGAAAGGTGGTATTAGGCACAAGCCACCCAACTATCCCACTAGGTGTCATCATCTGCCTCCAGTTTACTGGAGTATTTGATACATTTGGTAAAAGACTTCTGTGCCTGCTGATACTATTCGTTTCCAATAAGCAGGCTACCCTCCAAATAAGCAATCCTTAGCATCAAACCATATTATTGAGTGCGCTACGCAAGAGAAGCGGCTTATCTTAGGTTCTCTAATTTCTCTTAACCTGATTTTTACTCAAATGATGTTAAATATTCGCAATACGCCAAAGCCTTACCATTCAGTACATATTTGCTACCAATCCTATAAACTGCGTTGAGTATCTGACCTATCGTTAGCATTTCTCCCTTCAACCAAGCCATCTCCACCTTCCTTACCAACACCTTCACCAACTTCTCCACCCTCTTCCCAAACCCCACCTAACTCTCCACCTCCCTCAGCTCCCTCAAATGTTCCAGCAACACCTCCTCATCCACAGCCTTCTCCCTTTTAGTTGACTTAAATGAGTAGTTATTGAACCTTGCCGAGGGTTTATTTTTAATCATCCCAGTTATTACCCTCAATATAATTACAACCTATTCTTTATTGCATGAACACTATCGACTTTCATGCGCTAAACTAGGAGCTGCTGGTTAACAGTGAGCTCTTCCATAGAACCACCCAACAGAATAAAGGGCTTAAACTCAATCTTAAGCATATGAGTACGCTGTAGCCGAAGTCCTACTCCCAGCGACCTAGATCCATCAATGATTCAGTATTAGAAAGTACGTAGAAGAAACTACCCTTACCAGCGATAGATACTGGGTTACCCAAGCTATCATCCAGAAACTCTAGGCAGTACAAGAAGATCGATCGTACATATCTGTAACAATGGTTGGATTCTGCGCTGGAGGATAGTGAGGGACGGGGTAACCTTAGTGGAGTCAAGAAGTACCGAGTAGACAAAAAGCATCTATTAGGACAAAACATGTCATTGAATCAGGTGGACAAACTATACCATAGTTTGTTTGTGTATTCCCATGGGTTTAGGAATGTCCTGGCAGAACTATTCAACTAGAGTGAGGAAATGATCCTACGTTTCTGGAAAGTGTTCCTAAAGTTGATTGAGCAGTCCAGCTAGTACGATAACCTCTTCTCAGTTATCGAGAAGAGACATAACGAGATTACGGAGGATCTGAGGAAGAACCTATCTAAAAGAGACGAGTAACTAACGTAACTGGCAGCCACCTACCAGGATAAACTGCGGGACCTCACCCGATAGATAAACTCTAAGAATGAGGAGATCAAGTAGCTTACTACAGAGAAGTTTGTGCTTGAATCCAACTATCAGCTTACTGATGAGGCGTTTAATGATGAAGTATCGTTGCGATTGAGGTTCTAGGAGAAGATTAACGCAATAAATACAGCCTATTCGGAGCTGAAGGTTAAATATAAGAGGCTTGTAGAAGACATCAAACTGCACCGGGAGGAAGGCGATTAGTACAACCGGAAGTAGAAGCAGCGCGTGTAGTAGAAGTGCTCATTAGAGACTAGAATAAAGGAGTTGGAGACCTAGATAGAGTTAGAGAATAGCAGGAGCAAACTGAAAGAGGAAGAGATAGCCATCCTCAAATAATAACTGTATCAGCTACAACAGTAGAAGTTAGCGATAAGAAGAGCCGAAGATTTGGAGGAGGTAGAGATCAAAAATGTGATTCTTAAGGAAAGAAAGGCAACGCTCAAACTGGCCTAAGAAACTTAAAGGGCAGATGCTGCAGAAAAGCTTATGAAGGAAAGGTTGAGATAAGCCGATGCGTTGGCTAAGGAGCTTAAATCCTAGAGGCGAAAACTAGAAGAGGAATATACAACTTCTTATAAATTGAGGCAGGATATCAGCAAGCTGAAGAAAGAACTAACTGATGCTATTGATGATGGAGTGCTCTTTAAGGCTAAGTCAGAAGAGTATGAGGGGAAGTATAACAGTGTAGCAAAAACTGTGTAGCAGTATGTGGAGAATATCGGATAACTAGACAAGGAGGGCGAGTACATGAAGAAGAGGATCGCTCTGCTGGAGGATGGCATAGCAGCCGATAAGAAGACGATGGAAGGGTTGAGAGATGCCAAATAGAAATATTAGAAGCTCAACAAAATTATAGAGAATTAACAGCTGAGTACTCTTGCAGCACTCAACGAATCCAATAAGAAGGTATTCGATTTGGAGGAGGCCGCCAAAGGCTACACATTGATGTTGGAGAGGAAAGACCATAGTGCAGCTGAGGTTTAAGGTCGGCTAAAGACCGATGTGGAGATCGCTCGGAACAAAGTGATAGCCCTAACAGCCCAGATAAACCAAAAAGATACCAACTTCATTAAACAGGGAGATAGGATCGACAAGCTGAAAAACGACCTCACCGACAAGATTTACACTATCGATAAGCTCCAGAAGATGAATTTCGAACTCCAGAACAACCTATCTAAGGAAACATTCGAGAAGAAGAATCTCGAGTCCAAGTCCAAACTTCTGGAATAAAATATTGTCAACTACAAGGCCTAAGTTGAGCGACTAAATACCTCGATTATTCAACTCACCAACATAAATAGCCATCTGTCCAACGATAAAGTCACTCTCAGTTATATTATCGACTAGAAAAAGAAATTCACTTAGTCTGAAACTTAAGCGATTAAGGGGCTGCTAGTCAACTACAAACGCCGACTGGAGCTTAAGGCGCAGTACATCCACCCTATGGAGTACTGGGATAAATAGGCAAGTATTATGAGACTGCAATCCACTATCGACCCACTATTGGATACAATAAACAAACTGAATTCAATAATAACTGCCAAAGGCCAACAGAACTAAAAACGAGACCAATAAATTGTCGGTCTGAAGAAACAGATGGTTATATACAGGGACTAAGCATAGGAAGTATCGAAGAATTTCAATGTAATTAAGGATAAGCTGGAGAAAACAGAAGAAAACCTTAACAATATCACAGCAGAGCTCAAAAAGACAATTTAATAAAAGGAATTAGCTGTTGCTGATAATTAAAAATTAAAAAAGGTTATTTAACAAAAATAGGCATAACTTACTCAAATCCACAGTGTGAAGGGATCAATGAAAACAGCCAAAGTTCAAACAGAACACCTACACACAGTTTAGCAGGAAATTCAGACAGATCCTGAACCACGCACTCCCCTTAAACCATAGACCCCAGCTAATAAACCAGATACCCCTCAATCGAAAACAAGTGATAGAGGAGGAGTACTCCGAATCTCTTAAAAGCGACCTAGCTCTAAATCTGTTTCTAATCCCAAATAACTTGGCTTAGTGATGTAAAATACCGAAGAGTACGCTCCTATGGAAAGGGCATAGTCCAGAATACCAGAAGCCGAGCTTACGTTCGGTCCCCGATAGAGAGCAATCCAAAGAGAATAGGTGCTTATCGATTCCAATGAGCTAAGACTAAAACTTCAAGATAGCCAGTTGAAGAGCGTCTATAACCAACCCTCGCAGTCTAACACACCTCGGTAGAATCCAGAAAAGCCTAAACCACCCAGTCAGTTGAAGCCCCTCTCCAACAAATAGTTCTCCAAGGCCTACAAAATGACCTTCATGAAGAAATGATTATTGTGCTTCGTTTTGATTGTTGAGATTTTATGTATGTTGTCATGTAGCTCAATAGTCGAGGATTTTGTTCAGAGTTAATGAGTACTTTCTGTTGAGCTTCTAGGCGATGAGATAATACTCTGTTCTTGCCGATCGGGTTTAAAAGTGATATCTGCTTTAAACAGAATTTACATTAGAGAGCCTACAGCCAGTGGCCAGAAGATCTTTGCGCCTCTGGTGCCGAAGTATTTGCTGAATGTGCTGGCGATGCCGAGGCCGAGGGGGATACCGACGACTGCTCCCCAAAAGGCGCCATCCCTATCTGCTTTTCTGAGGTTATCAAGTGAGTTTTTAACCATAGACTCATCCTCAACCATGTATTCGAAGTCTTGTGACATCAGTGCAACAAAAATAATTAATGCTGGATGGTTATCGTGTTATTTAAAATAATCTAATGAGACGAGTGTTATGCAGGGTTCATTTGTCCTAATTGGCTAAGATTTGGTCGATACTAAATAGCTTGAATTTATTTGAAACGAAATAGTATCACATAATACAACAATATGATCGCATAGACCCTCCAGCATTGGCTACTGGTTTGCTAGCAGTATGCTACTCATGCATACGATGACCCAAACAGTAATAAAGTTTGCAGGGTTCACAGTAGTAGAAGTTGATTGGTGTTAGTTTCTTTCGGCATTGGACACACAAATAAATCATTTTCTGGGTAGGTGCCGCTTAAATATACTTCTTCCTTTCACTCTCATAGGAGTAAGTTTGGCACTCATGAGTTTCAGGCTTAAAATGCTCTGCACAGAACTAAATGAGACCAGGTTTACAGAGTGGGTGCAGTATTTACAGTCGATGGGCATCCAGTCCTTCTGCCGACAGAAGTAGCAGTGTTTTCCAATTTCTTCAAACTGCATATTAATTATAATTTGTTCAATATTGTTCTACTCATACAGTCAACGCCTGTCCCGCCTACTCCTTCTGTTTTCTTCATCCAATCTCCTCAATTATCTAATCAGCTCATCAATACTGCAGCTCTAGAAGCATCGACCGGATAATTGATTCGCTAGATTTACCATTTGGGAGAGATGGCTTGTGTTCGCTCGATTCTGAAAAAAATTAATGGTGATGTACGACATTTTCTCAATCTAATGGAAAATTGGCGAAATGTAACCAATACCTTTCAATAATTCTTGCCATTACACGGAAACAGACAAGAGTTTTCTTGATATGTCAGGAACTACCAAACCTGAATTCTTTATTGCGATTCTTATCTGATTGCTGACGATCCTGTACGGCTATTTAGTCTTATCGAGTTAAAACCAGGTGTATTTAAGGTTAGAGTTAGATTATTTGATCCAACCATCAGGCCCACCTCTCAAGCGATCCATCTGAAGCACTAACCCTTTGCCAACATACTCAAACTCACCAATCTTCAGGAAAGAATTTCGATCAAATTAAAAATATTCATGCTTTTCTTTTCGAAGAGTTTAAATCTCATACCTCACCACATCTGGACGATAGAGCGCACAGTACAAAATAAGATCTCTGAAACACATCCTTAGCTGCCTTTTGGCGTTCTTCCATAGAGGATCAAACTCAACGGCATAGTAAAAACCAAGTTTTGCTTGCTCTTGGAGTTGTAAAACGAGTTCTGTGAACTAGTTAGCTTGCCTAAATTTTCCAATCTGTTGGAACACATTGTTGAAACTAAGTTAAGCGTACTGCTCGAACGAAGCAGATACTGGAATCATAGTACAGGTGTCCTGGTACAGTCTAAACTCTGTAGAATTTATGACTCCATCAGTTGTTTCCATCTGAGGGAGGACTTTATAGTTCTGCGATCTGAGACTTTAGTATGCGCTTATGCAGTAGTCCATAAAACAGTTGAGGGTATGATTGTGAAGCATCACAAAGCAGAAAGCAGAGGGAGATTTCGTGGCTCTTAGCAATTAGCATGCCGAAGTTAGACACTCGACCAGGCCCTTTTATTGAGCTCCTAAGCCTTGGATCATTTGGAAACACCCATCCCATAAATCAGACAAGTCTTAAGTTTTTTGAAGGAACATGATAATATTGAAGTATCGGTTCATCCCGAATACCTCTCTTCCCCATTGATGGATGCCGTGGCAAGCCTATAGTATCTGAGTAATCCTTTTGAACACTTAATTTTATCGACCATTCTGACAAAATAGCGCCTTTAATAGGTTGTCTCTTATCCTTTTTTAGTTCGGGTATAATAGTTTCTTACAGATCAGCTGTATGTGGTACCAATTCCAATAGGGAGAATTTCTAAACTAGGGTGGGATATCATTGTCTACTTGGGCTACCTTAAGATCGTAGACAAAACAGACGTTAAACCCTAGGTCAATTAGAACATTCTCTAACGTTCTTGCATTTTTTAAGAAAAATGCACAATTATAGAGGAATAGAGTTAGTTCCTGATGATCTATCTGTCCGTTTGGTGTATACTAATTCCTAATTTCTTGAGGTAAGTATGTTTGGCATATTGACTGCCAATTGCTCCAGCGACCTGATAGCTCGATAAAGGTGTTCTCATCAGGCTAGATTTTATTGATGTATTTGACAAAGTCTCCCTCTATCTTGTTGTTGCTTACATACAAGTCCAACCAGCTTTTCCGGGGTTTTTTCCTCCTATTCCTTTACTCTTCGTCAGACGATCCAAAGTAGCTGTTTAGATTTCTGTTCTACAGCTTCTCCTGCAAAGTAATTGGGACATGTATCGTTGACTCTAAAGTATATTAGCCACTGCAATCATCAGAAAAGTTTAAGAGGCTGAGTATACTCAGTTATTCAGCAAAGGATTGACAGCCATAAATATTGCGTGAACCTCTTCCTGTTAGCTGTTGAGGAGTGAGCATATTCAATTATTGAGCGATATTATACAATAAAAGCCATAAATAAACAGCATGGGCAAGTAATCTCACTTTCTATCGTACAGGTTATTGCTGCCTACTCCTGCAAAAAAATTATTATTATGTGGTTGCGAAGGACTAGGAGCGAGGGAGATTGTCCCTGCTGTCACCTGAGTTCCGAATCCGTTTCTCTGCAGTTATTTGACAATATATGGATTCTGAATGTTGTAGGGCAACGGGTTATAGATAGGATTATGGTAATGGTCTGGTGTTTTAGGGTAAAACGCTGTGTTGTTCTATCGGATAGTCCTCATCCTCGTAACTTGCTTATCTTCTGTCACTTTATCTAGGTCTTACTTGTACTTGCGTTAGTTCTAGCGCTTTTTTTATCGTTACCATTGCTACAACTATTTCGGTATGTGGGAAAGTTTGTCGTAGTAGTTCTTTTACTGCTCTCTGAAGTTTCTTAACCGCTACTCAACCGTGTATCTCTAATCAAGCTGCTCCCTAAGTCCCTTTTTGTACGAATCCTTCATAGCTTCCGCCCTCTTCATCCTTTAAACCTCCTAATGCTCGGCTCTCACTCTCTGCTACTCTACCGAATGGTTGATAAACTCACTCTTCATTTCATCCCTTTTGGAGTAGGGAGATACATACGTAGACAGATTCCTCTGCTGGTTCTGACTGAGCAACTCGTAATAGTTTTTGTAGCTTACATCTTTGAGCTTCTCCAACTGGCGCAGGCTCTCCAGCCGTTAGTTGTACTGCCTGCGCTCATATTATTGTCTTTCCTTCTCAACCTATCTCTGTTTGTTGCGTTGATCCATCATATGGTCAAGCTATTGCTTATAGAACTGCTTCATCGCTTTGCTCTGTTTAAGGCTCCTGAGTTAGAAGTGGGGTACTGCTAGCGCAACTACATAAGTTTCAATAATAATGAGTAATAAACTCTGAGAACATGTCATATCATCCTTTCCATGTTTTACTTGTTCTGGTGGGTCTGGAATTGAGAAAACTCGCTGCTACGGTTAGAATGAGCCTTCGTGAAGCCTCTCCCGCCTTTTACGTTTTTGGGTCCTTTGCATTAGAGTTTAAGTAGGATGTTGAGGGGAGAGCTCGTAACCTGAGTTTATGTTTTAATGGACCGTAAAGGGCTATTCGTTGAATTGACGTGCTGGCTGGCAAGCTGATCTAGGGGAATCTTCTGCCTGAACGATTTAATAGGACTGTATTTGAGCGATGCCACAGTGTCTACACTCTTTAGCGAATCCTGCATCCCTTTGTAATCCTCCCTCATAATCTTGTCTTTCTTAATAATAATCGAAGTTTTGTTAGATACCTGCTCTGACTCCATCAGCTTTCTCAGACGATACTCAGCTATCTGCTGCTCTCTGGCTGGGTTCATAGACTCTATCCTTTTCCTTATAAACTCTTCTTTAACTAGGCTATTCTAAACCTGCAGTTAGGTGCTCATATCCTCTAATCTCTGGCACATTTTTTGCCTCTGTTTGTAAATCTCCTACAGGAATGTCAATTGCTTCTCATAGATAGCATCAGAGTCTCTCTTCTCAACTATGACCTTATCCAGGAATGTTCTTTGCCGTTAGATTAGGGCAATCTTCTCCCCAATTTACTTTTTATACCCCGTAATTTATAGTTTTTTATCCTGAATAGCCCCACAACACTTATTCCTCGCTAGTATCACATCCTCCTGACAGATCAGTATTCTCCTAAACAGAACATCCATCTTAGTTAGTAGAGTTATTTATATCTTTCGTACGCACAGTTCCAGCTGGGTGGCAATAGTATGTCGCAATTAGGTTAACTCAACTGGTTGTGCAGACTTCTTGAATCTAGTTATTTATTGGTTGTGCTGCTAGATGGTTTGGGCGAGGGCAGACTCATAGGTGTGTTTAAGGTGTTAGAGCTATTTAGCATGGAGATTTTTCTGGTTGGTGATGAAACTTTTGAGATCGGTGATCTGGAACTACATGGACTTTATTTGAGAGCGCAGGCCCCGCAGCTCCTCCTCGTATTATTAGTCGGTGGTTTACTGGAAGAAATCTTGGCTCATTTATTTGTTAAACTTTCCCAACAGACAGTTTATATCATTAATTACTCTTGACTTTAAACTTATACTAAACAATGTTGCTGTACGCTGGATACTTTATTAATTGACTCCAGAAATATTAACTATATGTTGTAGGTATCCTTCTGGGTCACAAGTTTTTGAAGAAACCCAATTAAAATATCTAATAAGACAAACACAATCTGACTAATTGATAGACAGTAAGCATAGAACTGCGCAGTACAATTCGGCAAATATATGGACTGTTCATTTGTTCAAAGTTTCAGTATGTGTTGGCTTCCTCCTATCTCCATACATAGATTTAATCGGAATCTTCAGCTCTTCGTAACCAGTCAGTCCAAATCCTAGTTTCTTTCTACAGGGTGGCCTCTCCACAATCTCTAACAGATCATCCCCATCATCATCTTCTAAATGCATTTGGGAGGCATTGCTCTTCTTCCTGAACCCTTTACTTGTTTGTGGCCTATCATTGATATTCACCTGCTGGTCGAAAAACATGCTGTCATTGAACATTTACTTCATTAGCTGCTTGTCGATTTAATCCATGTCCTCAGCGTCACTCTCGATGTAATTTGAAAACGACTCTAGAGATTGCTCCGGTTCCTTCTATTCGGGCTCTTTAAAGGTGATGCCTTTGTTACGGGGCTGTTGTTTGCTCATGGGCCTCTCCATTTTAGTAAAACCGTCTGTTGCGGTCTCATAAAATCTGTCCTTCGTGAAGGCCTTAGTTCCGAAGCCGTCGATATTAGTCTGTTGGAAGTAGTTGGGCTGCTGACTCCTGAGAAAACCCCCAGACTCCCTTTTTTTGAAGGAAGATAGAATAGGTTTGTTATGGACTGCTCCAAAGTTCCCAGTGTACCTGCGCTGCAGATCCTTCGAGTAATATGGGCTGTCTCTGCATCATAACTCCCTTACTTCATGTTCTTGGTAATCGGTGCAAACTTTTCGATAGGTTTTTCTGCTCTTAGCTTGGTGCCAACGGCTGCACTCGTCGTTCGTTTCTGTTAGCGAAAATCTGGTTGTCCGTAAGCGTCGAAATCACTATCACCAAAGAAGTTGTTATAGTTGGGCTGCTTACCGTACGATGTTTTGGAAAAAGGGTTCATTATAATCATAATAGCTATCTTCTATTTCACTCACATATAATACAGGTGGATGGGTGCTCTTAGCCTCAATTAGGGACTAATTTATTGGGAGACACTCGCAAATCATCGAATTCAAAAGAAAATATTGAAGGGGAGCTCTACATTAGAGTTGATTATTGATTCTCTATCTATTAGAATTTCACATTAATGATTAATATTCCAAATAAGTTACAGTCTGGTAATGCCAGATAAATATTGAAGTTCTAATATTGCTCAACAGCTTATTTGACGGGAGTCTTAAGAGGTTTCACTCAATAGTAATTGAGGGTGTAGTTCGAATAAAGTATATTTAAATAGTAATAATAATTTATTTTACCTTTGTATCCATCAATTTAGCATGCCACTCTCAAATTGGTTTACCCTTACTTTAGCAACTAGCTAACTAACTACCTCACCTAAATGAGTTAACTTTTAGTAAATTAGTAGTAGTAAAATCTTGTAAAGCATTTCTTGTTTGAAGTCCTAACATTTACTCCATCGATATCTTCTATTATTAATACAGTCTTCAACAACCCAATCTACAAGTCTTATCTATGGAATATCTATTCCAGAATATATATATAAATATATCCGTTAGTGGGGTCGGCAGCCACTGACGTAATAGAGCCGTGAGCCCCGTGATGTTGGCACCCACGAAGGAGAAGAGCCATGCAGCAGACCG
>JAOXNN020100207.1:0-31199 GCA_028571205.2 Hydropsyche betteni | reverse complement strand
TATGGCGCCGATCCAGCTGTTGGCGAACCTCTCTCCGTTTTCTGAATGAGGAATCAATTACGATAGTTCTGAACTTCAGGGTTGATTTGATACCACTTGGCCGGTCTGGATATTACTCTGGCTCTTTTGAGTGCTTTGGTGTTGACGAGCCTCTCCCAGGCTATCTTCTCCAATCTCATATGGTACGATCTTATTAAATAATTGATACTACTCCAACGAAGTCAGCAACGTTATTCGCAGCTGCCGACTGAAATGGTTGAGCAATGCCTGTAAAATAATCCTAATTATTATCATCTCTGTGATCGCAAGTAAACCATGTACCTCTATTTGGCCTATTTAAGCTGCTGATTGCTTTCCAAAACCTCTGATAGTCCTCTTCTAAAGCTCTATCCGTGGCGCCTGATTTCCTCTAAGAATTGCTCGTTACGATCGTCAATTTTGTTTCTGATTTTTACCTAAAATACCTGTCAGTGATAAGCATTTCTAACTATTTTTGAATGTGCGCTAGAAACAGATTAAGGGATTTGTCCTGTTCATCTTTCCTCTGCTTCATACGAGCATCTATCTTCTCTCTTTTGAGTCGTAGCTCATCCAAATAGGATGTATCGAGTTTCGGAAGTTAACTGCTAGGCCTAGACATTTGAATAACTATTGTTAGTTTAAATCTGATGTGTATAATAACATAGATAGATGAGATTAGGCGATTCTCAAATACAATAAACCATAAATAATAGGATTGATTACTACAATTAAACCAAGTGAAAGATTGTCAATTCAATTGAGTGAATGAGTTAAATAGAAGAGTAAGTCCGAAGTCAAATTTATTTTTTTATGAATAAGTTAAATTCTGAGATCGTGGCAGAGTTTTTCGAAGAGCTCATCCTCCTCTAAAAGGACTACTCCAACACCCTGAGATAAGTATCCCTATCATCCTCCCAACTATTTACCCACCTTCGAGACTCTAGCAAGCCCCTTTCCATCGATGATTTCATCCAACTCTTTACACCCGAAGACGCAATTTCAGACAACTAAGCCTATCTACTATTCAGAAGGTTTGATCATGAGCGAAAAGGTTGCATCAGCAAATAGGCGTTTGAGAAGTTATGTTCTAAATAGAAAAGATGTGAGAAGTCGGAGAATAGAATACCGATTATGGAGGTGGGTAAGGCGAAAGAGAAATTTAGTTAGTTACTCCATAGACTATTGCAGGGGGAAAGGGTGTTAGAGGTTATCAGGAACTAACTGAAGGGGATTTAGTTGTATAATATATTTGATGCAGTCGATAAGAGAAAACTGGGGTACCTAAGCAAGCAAAGCTTAACTTAGTTTATGGAATACAACGATAAATTATTGACTGCAGTGGATACAGGGTTGCTACTGAAGGCACTTAAGATGAACTATTGGAGGAAGGTCAATCTTGAAGTATTTGGAGAGGTTATCTAACCATTTGAATGGTAAAAATATGAGGGTTATGTTAAAGAACGTAAGCGTCTGTAGGATAGGAAATATATGAGTAGGGTTAACCGTTAATAACGTTAGGCTAAATAAATGCAAGTCAAAAGGTCGGCATAAAAGAGCCATAATCTAAAGAAAATGTACAAGTAATTGGCTAAAGAGTAAAGATCCAAAGCTAAACACAAATAAGAACTGAGAAAACTACGATAAGAATAGGAGAAAACTTTAAGGGATAGGATAAGGGATGAACTTGAGAAATAGAAGATCTTGAGAAGAACTGCTCCTTTTTAGGCTGAGGAGCTACATCATCAGTCTCTAAAACAATTGCACAACAAATACTAAATATAGGACCTCAGGAGGGCTCGATAATCAGAATAGCACCTAAATTACATTCTAAGCAAGGAATCTCAGCTCCAGAGTCTTGAGCTTTTGGATTCGATGAACAAAGTTTAGAGAATTTAGAACTAAATCCAAAGTACGATACTTAAGACAGCCAAAAAGCTTAGCCACTAGAGATTCCCTTCATATTCATATTCTAAACTAGGAAAAGCTGAGTTACCATCAACAGGCTCTAAAGCTTCGAAGGAAGACCACCGAAGTTATTTTGAAGGGCTAGCTTAAAGCCATAAGCGTAATCTCCTGTCTTAGAACGAGAGATTACTGAAGTAACACCCAACCGACGGAAAGCTTTCTCCAGAGACCAGAGCCAGCTGGCTGTCAAACGGAAGCTCCAAAAAACTGCACGACCTGTAAGATTAGTTATGGAAGTTGTAACTGCATCACGAAGTCGAAAGGAGCAAGATTGAGCTAGAGCACCGGATATTAAAAGAATGCGAAGAGCTGGAGAAAATAAAAAGCAGATATATTCACTCAATCTTTTGATTTATTGCTGCACTAAACTCATTATTTCTACAGCTACAACTCAGACAATAGTTTGGCTTGCTACTCCATTAATTCCTTGCGTTGCTGCCACCCTTTTTGTTTGTCCAGTTAGATTGTCAGCACTATGTTGGTTCCAGCCCTCAAAGGGACTGGGAGGATGTCTTCGGGAATGGTCACAGTGTGGTAGTTGTCACTCATCAGAACAACTGACCCATTTTAATGGCTAACAACAGTATAGCCGTTCTTATGAATAGTTTAGTTGATTCCTTTACTGGGACTGGTGCGGGTAGATCGGGTATTTGTTGACAGCACTTTGGAACGAGTAGGGGAGTGCGTAACGGTACTCTTATTGAACCCGGGCACAAACACCTCAAACTCCTCCATTGCGCTCTAATTTTGCTCTACATTGAGTTATTTGTCCATAAATAATGCAGTAAAATCACTCTCGACTTTCAAACTTAGGTAATCGGGGAAGTCGATTGCCTTCGCTTTTTTTGGAGAGAGGGTTTCGGTCGGATTTAGCAATTTCCCTCACGATATGATTGAATTTCTCCTGCAGTTTCCTTTTGTTTTAGTCTGATATCTCGGGATTGTTGTCTATGTACTGCTAGTGAAGCTTGATCAGGCGCTTGCAGATGGGCTTCTAGCGGATCTACTGGGAGAGGTCCTGGTTGTTCATTCGGTTGAAGAACTTGGGATACTGTAGTTCGATAATATGTTATGGGTTCTGAATTATTTATAGAATTACTGGACCCTGTCGAGCTCTCTCTATCTTTTTAAGCGCCAATTTAAAGTCAGTGGTAGTCTGATGCTCAAACTCCGGTACAACCTCCGTCTACCTTTAAGTGCTGGGTTCCTTTATTCTTTTCATCAGATAGCCCATAAACTTCTTTCGCTTTTTCAGCTCTCCAACATGGGTGATCTCTTTCAATGTTTACTATTTAGTGGCGTCCTCCGACTCATCATTACTCTCCTATTTGTTTTGGGGTAGTTATTAGAATATTGGGTTCTTGTACAGTTCCTGTTCGTAGATCTGCTTGTAGTTGGGGCTCATAGAAATGGAGTGTGACCTTGGTTTGATCTTACGTGGAGAGTGCCGTTTATCCAGCTACATGTTGGCCTTGCCAATCTCTGCCTTATTTTAAAGTTGTTTCAATCTGGAAGAAACTATCTGTGGATCGAATTTCAAGCTCTGTTGCTTCTCCACCCCCCAGGTAATGAAGTTGAAGTACATATTTGCGTTAATATTGTCTATGTCAACCTGGTTGTAGAGTTAGCTGAACTGAGCGTTAAGTCGCTCCAGCTCAGCTCTACTGATGGAATGGTCCATTGCAGGCTGAGAGTGTTCGTGAGTCATTTCGGCATTTGAACCTAGGGTGTCTTTGCGAGTGAGTGTGTTCTGCTTTTTGGCCGGAGTCTGCATCGAAATCAGACAATAATTTTAATATACAGTCAATTTCCCTAATGCGTGAGACTATCTCCTAAAAATAGCTTAATAGCATCCTCCAACAACCGAAGAGAAGTTTTACTGTAAAAGAGTTAAATACATCATTTAGAATCATCGACCTTAATGGCTGTCAGGAGATATCCTCCAAATCCATTCATGCTCATGCTGGGATGAGTTCTGTTTTTGATCACCTGATAGTTCCGAGTGAAAGTGTCCTGCAGCTGGATGTTTATGAACTTTCGAAGGTCTAGCATAATGTCGAAAGCTTTGGTGAGAGGCTAAAGGTAGGGACAGTAGGCTGCAACAATAGTTCCGCATAGTATGCTGTCACAGAGAGATTAGATGTACTTGCTGGGTTACAGCTCACCAGCAATACAAACGTTAGTGTATTTCTATTTTGATTGCTTTATCTACTCGACTGTTTTGCCTGTGATGTTCTGGTGGAGTTATCTAAGTTAAATTAGGCGTACTTTGGGATGTTAAGGGATTGGAAAATGGAGGATTTAGACGGGTGAGGCCTTTTGTTGTCTTAGGCAATTACAGTAACTTTACCACAACCTTTAAGGAGGAGTGCCCCAGATATCAACCCTTTGCACCTATCGATCACCAAAGCATTAGGACCGATACCAACGTAGTGCAAAAGTAGCCCGAGCATATCCCATCTCAGATTGGCTACTATCTTCGGTTCACTATTGAAGTAAAACTCAGCTACATTCTCGATATTAGCTCTTTGCACAGTGAATGCAAATAGATATCTAAGTAGAGTGAGTATTACTTGGCCTTCTTCTTCTTAAGGTATTTCTCCTTTGAGTATTGGTTCCTCTTTTCAAACTGCTGATTATTTTCGATTATCTTAGCAATCAACTCAGTGGGGGCTGTGGTCTGCTTCAGGCTTTCGATCTACTCATGTTGGAGCTTTTGGGCTTGGGTGTTGGTAAAAATCTATCTGTTGTCGGCTTTCTCCGTCTACTACTCGGGTTATTGTGGGGCCTATTATTCGATTTAGATAGCTTATGCTAGTTTGAGCCCCCCATTCACTATCTAAAATGAAGAGCCATAAGGATGTTTGAGAAGGAGAGAGAGATCAACTGGTTGTTTTCTCCATTTGAAATTACTGAGTAGTTTAGATTAGTACCGGTTGTCAGATATCCTTAGGAGTCGCTGTTAATTTCGATTATCAGTCATAAGTATGGTTTAGGTTTCGGATATCAGTTTCTACATTTCACGTTGTTAGTGATAATTTAATATTCACTTGGTTGTGCCTCTTTCCACATAATAAAATAGGTTCGACTTATTATTAAGGTAATAAGGACAAGGGTTTGGCTGGATATGTCGGAAAATGATTAAAAGTGTGATTATTGTTGGACTGCTTGTAGGGGTCCTTGGCTTTAAAGTGTTTCTGTTGGGAGGTGCGGTAGATGACGACCAGCTCGACATCTACTACATGATGATTAGTTAGACTGGTAGGACTCCTTCCCCCAAATCCTGCAATGATGATTGGTCGGTAACTACGTGTCCCAGAGTAGCGGTAGTCACTTCCGCATCACCCAATACCGCAGATGGAAACGACGAATACTACAAGGAGGAGGATCCTGGATTGATGTCCTTCTAAATGCTATTCAAAACATATGGATTTACACCGAAGCATGTTACTGCTCACATAGATAACTACAAGGTTCATACGAATGCAAGTACGAAGGAAGGAGCAGCTAATTTACAGATTCTAAGTACTGCTGATCTAATCTTATTCAATGGTGGTGATCAATCCAGACATGCTAGAACCTGGCTAAAGGATGATGGATCCCCCAACTCATTATTCGCTGTCGTATTCCAGAGAGCCAGTAACGGTAGTGTACTGCTAGCGGGAACATCAGCAGGTACTATGATAATGGGTAATCCTACTTTTGGTGGTGGATCTTCATTCGGCCAGTTGTATTTTGCTAGGTCTTATGGGCTAGCTCCTAAAGAGGTTAAGGACGGGGCAGTCGACGGGACAGGATTGGATGACATGAGAAACGGCTCTGATTGTCTTCTTAATGACTATAATGGAGGGAAGATGCCAGGGTTCCCTCTGAGTCCAGTACCCGAATATCAGTGGGCGGTTGACACCCATTTTGATAGGAGGGCAAGGCTGGCCCGGCTCATACCAACTTTAGTAAACCTGAACAAGACCTTCGGGGTTGGAGTGGATGAGGGCGCCGCATTCTATGTTAATGAGCTTTTAGGTATGGCACTAGGTCGTAACGGAGTGTTTATTGTGGATATGAGAACTGCAGTGGTAAACCAAACCAGCAAATATTTTGAAGTCAAAGGAGTGAGGGTACACTATCTAACTGTTGGAGATACATATAATCTGGCGACCAACGTTCTTACCAGTTCTAAACCACAGATTAAAACACCCAGGTACATAGGATACACTGACAGTACGGACATAACCTCCAAATACGAAATGACCAGACTGATCACTCGCCTTGTCGACCAAACCTCAAGCTTCAATGTTGGTCATACAGCACCCCAAGAAGACTTCCCTGCAGACACTCCGAAATTCTTCTTCACATTTTCGAGGGACGCCAAGACCAAAGGATATTATGGGAATAATCAATATACAGCAGAAAACGTGCTTGTATCAATATCAGCCGAATGATTTATTTTAAATATGAGTTTGAGAGACTGTTGTTGTCCACTCTGCATCAGGAGGATATTTATGGCGGTGGGTCGATTCATAGGTCTTAAGAAAACAAAGAGCTTCGACGGTGCGCAAACCATATTCGAAGACTAGACCGAAACCAAAGGTATCAACGATAAGACTCAACACGTCCAAGAAGTGCCTGTCGTGCATGTACCCCAGGCACCTCCTAAACGCCACAAAAACACATCACCACAGATCCCTCACCCACCCAAACAAACCAAAGTGTAGGTTAAGATCCCCGAAGAGGAACTGTTTGATAACATTCAGAAGGACGTGTTACTATTTGCAGATACAAACTAACCTGCGCAGAAACCTCCAGTAGCACCCGTCAGCGAGGACTTGCTGAGCTCCACCCCTACAATATAAGAGCCCTCTCCTGTCAAGATGATTGAAGAAGTCAAATAGAAAGAGCCTGAACCAGAACCTCCATTGATAGAGACGAGTTCTTTCAAGATAAATCTGGAGCCAACTGACCCTTACCATCCTCTTTTAACTCAGAAATCCAAACACTTAAGATAGAAACTGAATACAAAAGCCACTTTGGTGCCTCTGTAGAAATCAGGAAATACAAATCTATAAATTCGACACTGCCAACCAGGAGCCCTTAACATTTTCATCTACAGCTTCACACTACCATGTACCTATTCATTCTATAACAACATGCTAAACGACTATACTTTGCAGAAGAAGATGGACAACAATATAGAAGACTACAGGATGTTGGAGGCTGTCTCTAACAACGCTCGAATCAACTATCTGTCTTACAAGAAGGTTCTTATTGTATCACCGAGAGACTTCGTTTATCTTAAGTATTCTAATAGCTGGGAAAACGAATACTGGGACGTATCCTTCTCAGTGCCTTACGAGACATACGCTAGCAAAGTCAGAGGGTAGATAGTTCTCAGCGCCTGTAAGATCACCGAACAGGCTGACAGAATAACCGTACAGGTGTACTCTGAGGTTGACATGAAGCTGACAGTTAACCCCAAGATAACTAAGAACCAAGCCGTCAATTAAATAAAGAAGTATGTTGAGCGATGCTAGGAGTACGTGCGAACCGAGTACCGTAAGTAGATAGTATGATGTGAACTTGGGTATGTATGTATGCAGTGTTAACAATATAGTTTAATTAGAATGTAGCAGAAACAGAAGACCAAGGTTCGGTTCACCTCGCTCGACATCGCAGCAATGGTTAGCGAGCTAAGGATGAAGTTAGTCGGGTGCAGAGTGACTAACATATACGATCTGAGTCCATCAACTTATCTTTTCAAGATGTCCAGAGGTGAAGACAAACACTACTTGGTATGCTAGAACGGAATGAGGTTCCATACCACTTAGACGAAGATTGAGAAGAACAAAATGCCCTCTGGATTCACCATGAAGGTAGCTCAGAAGCAATAATTCAGTTTAGGAAATATTTGAGGTCGAAGAGACTGGAAGCTATCAGACAGGTCGGTATGGAAAGAGTGGTGGTTCTGACTTTCGGTTCTGAGCAGTTCAGCAATCATCTAATACTGGAACTATACTCTCAGGGAAATATTATCCTGACGGATGCATCGTACAGGATTATACAGTGTATGAGGTCTCATTAGTTCACTGATAAAATCAAGACGGCTGTAGGCTAGGTTTATCCTTTCGAATACGCTGCTAATATTTATCTGGAGAAGATTGAGATATCATCTGCTAGAATCGAGGGGTTTATTAAAGAGGCTGAGAACCCTAAACCCAAGGCTTAGGTTGTAGAGGTGAAGGAAGAACCTAAGGATGGAAAGAAGGGTGCAAAGAAGAAGAAAGACTAAAGTAATGATAGTGCTATTCAGAAAAGCCTAGTCTGCTGAGACTCAAAGATATGATATTTAAGTTGATACCCTGTTTATTCCCCCAAGCGATAGAGCACATCCTCTCTTCAAACAAAATCAACTCAAATGAGGATTGCACTATGTTGAATATGGAATTTGTGACTAAGGCAGCCTAAACTGCCCTGGAATGGACAAAAAAGTTCCAAAAGTAGACGCATCACGGTTACTTACTAATAGCCGAATAGAAAGAAAAAAAACAAAGCGAGCCATCAGACAAATAATAAGCTAAGGAGAGGTTCCTGGATTACGCTCCATACCTACACGTCAATTTTTAGAGTAAACCTTATAAGAAATTTGAGAGCTTCTCGAAGTCTGTTGATGTCTATTATGAGAACTTCAAAAAACCGGAGGACGGAGAGTAGTTGGAGGAACTAGCTTGGAGAAAATACTAACAGATTAAGAAAGACCAATAGGGTAGAGTTAGTAAGCTGCGATCAGAACAATAGGACTATCAACTGAAAGCTCAGCTCATTGAGAAGAGCATTGATGATGTCGATGCCATCATTAAGATCTTTAAGACTATGCTAGATAATGGATATTCATGGTCCCAGATATCCAAGATGCTGGAAGAGTCGAAGAAATCGGGAGATCCCTTAGCCAATATGGTACACTCAGTCAATTTGGAGAAGGGAGCTATTGAGATTTTACTGGGCGATCCTACCGATTAATAGCAACTTTCTGATCTCATCCCAGTAGAGGTTAAGGTGTAGTACAATGCTTACACCAATGCCACTAGCTACTACTAGCACAAGAAGAAGAACTATCAGAAGGAAGTGAGGACTATTGAGGCTAGCCAGCAAGTATTGAAGATTGCATAGAAATAAGCCATAAAGGATGTGGAGAAGAGGAAGAACCAGAGACAAGGTAATACACTTAGCACAAGGAAGCAGTACTGGTTTTAGAAGTTTTATTGGTTTGTTACGAGCCAGGGGTATCTGGTTATTTCGGGTAGGGACTCTCACCAAAACTAAATGCTGGTTAAAAAGTATATGAAAGGGGGTGATCTCTACATGCACTCGGACTATGGAGGAGCCGCTTCAACTATTATTAAGAACCCTAATAAATAGATACTCCCCAGAATAAGTCTGGAGGAGGCTGCAGTATTTACAGTATGTCGATCAAAAGCGTGGGATAGTAAGATTATTTCTGGTGCATGGTGGGTGAACTCAGACCAAGTGTCGAAATCTGCCCCCACTGGGTAGTTCCTGCCTACTGGAAGTTTTATGATAAGAGGGAAGAAGAATTTCGTTTATCCTAACAAGATGTAAATGGGAGTATCTCTGCTTTTCCATATCGATTTAGATTGTGTTAGTAGGCATTCAAAGGATTTGGAGCAACTGAAGGAAGTATAGAAGCTTACCCAACAGAAGAGCTAGATCGAGGAGGCGCACTAACAATCTCTGAATACTTAATAGTTTTCAATTGTTAATATAGAGCAGAATGTTCCTAAAAAGGTAATTATCATTGGTAACCTAGAAACCAGAAGAACCTAATATGAAGGGGAAAACACACCAACAGCAGCAACAACTAAAATTGAAGAAATAGCAATCCAAACAGTAACAGTAGAAGCCTAAAACGGCTAAAGATGACGATGAATAGAGCGATTAGGACAGCCAATAAGATTAGGCGAAATAGGATAAACTCTTAAAATCCAAAACATAGCCCAAATCCAAACAACAGGCATCTAAACCTTCTAATAAACCGCAATACCAGAATAAGAAGAAACTGAAGAAGTTGGAGAAGTACTTGGAGGAGCAGGATGAAGACTAGCGAGAGGTTATAATGAAGATGTTGGGGGTAATTGATAAGTTATGTAGGCCAAGTAGATGAAGCATATGAGGGATTCTGATGAGGAGGAGACAGGAGGCAGTAAAAAGAAGAAAGATAAGAAGAAGGATAAATTTGGTATGCTGAAGAAACCTTAGGATGCAGTAGAAATTGATAAGTAGAAGGTGCTATTCTTGAAGGAAGAGATTAAAGCCCCTGAGAGAAAATCCAAACGCAACACCTAGAAACCTTTAGATAAGCCAAAACAAGTGGTAGAGGATATTTTGCCATCCAGACCAACCTAAACTCAAACTGCTTAAACCGAAACTAAAGAAACTCAACAGAATGATGGCTCATAAGAACTAAAACCAGATGTGAAATAGTAATAGGTGAAGTAGCTAAAATAGGCCAAAGACCCCTAATAATAATCATCTTCTGGAACTGACGGCTAATAAGAGAAGAAATAATAAAACTATGAGGAAGATGATAAACTAATGAGCACAGAATAGAACTAGCTAAAAAGGTTGGTAGGCAAGATCTACCCATAAGATAACTATGACTGTCTGATCACAATGTGCGCTCCCTATCAAACTATAACCGAAAACAGATTCAAAATCAAATTGACTCCTGGTGGTTTGAAGAAGGGAAAGGCTGCCAGAAATATTCTACACTACTTCGGAACGGTAGACCTTTCCGAGAAATAGCGGCAACTAATGAAGAACTTCCCTTAACAATAGGTCATAAACGCTTTAGTGGGGAACGTCAAACTGGGAGCAGCTGGTATGCTGAAGTTAGAGATGAAGTAGAAGGCAGATAAGAAGTAAAAACGCAAGGAGAAGGACAGACAGAAATAGAAAGATAAGAAATGATTGTTTATGGATTTGTTTGGGAGTGCATATTTAGTAGCCCTCAAGGACAAATTTAAACAGGAAGCCCCCTCTAAAGCAGTTATCGATGCCATTCGGTAGCTGCAGCACATCAACCAGGAGCAGGTGAAGGAGATCAGGGTGTTAAAGGAGCATATTCAGTCCCTCAAACAAGAGAATATGCATTTAGATGACTATATCAAACAACTGAATAATAACCATGAGGAGTACAGAAAGAATAAAGAGATGAAGGAACAGAAGAACATGGCGGTTGAGATGGAGCTTCGGAGACAGATATAGGAATTGGAAGGGGAAAAGAATATGCTGATATAGGCGCTAGAGAGAAAACACAGGCATCCCCAACTAAAATCATCCCCCACTCATCATTAATAAAGCCTAAACCACAACCAAACTCATTTCAGTTATGAGTAACCCAGCATGGAGAATGTGAGTAGGGTCACCAATAAATCAGACAAATTCCTAGTTGAGGATGTAATTGAACTGTAGAGACAGTTGGTTGAGCTTAATGAGTGCAACCAGAAACTAACTAAGATGATGCTGAGTTGCACTGGATAGTAGATCATAAATATTCGGATGCAGATGCGATAGAACAACCGACAGATAGCCAAACTAAAGACCATAATGGCTGACTACAAGAGTAAGTAGCAGGTACTGTTGGAGCGTACCAGCAGGTAGAGATGATTGTATAATATAATACTATACAATGGAATGTTTCATTGTGGACCCTCAATGAACTACATCAGGCACGCCCTAATCCTGTCAACTGACTGTTATAGCCTCCTTAAACTGAACTTCAGGTCGGCGAGGTCCATTGGTGGGTTGGATAACTAGGTGAGTTGCCTCCTGACTTAGATTTAGGAGATCCTTTGTTAGGTTGTATCCTGGATTTGTTGGTTGGTTTGCTGTTCGGATTGAGAGTGCAGGTACCTTCTAATAATATCCATGAGTTCGGATATCTTACGAGCGTTGGTTTCGTTATCTCGGACCACCCTATTAATTTCTGTTTTTAGGTACTAGTTAGAGTGGGAGAATCCTATCAACTAATTGGTGAGCTGAACCACCTTCTTTTTGAGAGATTCATTCTATCTTTTGGTCTGTTCTCTCTACCTGGTAGATATTTTTATTACTCGCTACTTCGACCTTATCTTTTACAGTTCGTGCTATTTGGTCTCCCTCAGTTTCTACTCTACCTCATCCACGCTTACAGACATCAGTATGTTTCTGGTGTGTCCCAGCTCCTTAACCATCTACTATAGTTGGTTGGTCTTCCTTTGTTCTGAAGCCTTCGACTCTTCCTTCAGTCTCTGCTGTTCCGCCAGTTTGAGTCTGAGGGATTGGATGTCAGCCTATAGTTTCTATATCTTCTATCTGGAATGGTTAGTGGTCTCTAACTAGTTCTTCTGGGTGAGAAGCAGCCTCTCAAGGTAGAGTATACGCTAGTTGAGTTGAAGGTTATTATTTATGAAGATTTGATTTTAGGAGGAGAGATGGTTAAGTTTGAAGGCCATCTCCGATTTCTGGATTTCGGACTGTCTGGCCTGTTCCAACAATTACTTTTGGTAGGATTAGAGGGTGGCTATACGTTATTTGAGATAACTAGTTTAGGGTAGTTGGGAGAGTTTCCCTGCATCAGTGGAGGTAGATTGTGCGAGGGAATGCTTGCGTTACTGCAACATTTTCAATAGTTGTACATTCTCCTACCGAAGTTTAGCCAGTTACTGGTTGTTACTGTTGAGAGCTTGATCGAACTGGTGCCGTAGAGTGTTTTTGAGTTACTTGTTCTACATCTCTAAGTTAATTATGTTCTTTCTTTAGTTTTCTATCACGTCATTCAGACTTAATATGTGGTTTTTGAGGCCAGAAATCTATTCATTTACCTGATTAGTGTTTTTGTGGTATTACATAATAGCTCTCAGCTACTTTATTTAGTTCTTTAATCGCTAGATCTATTGGTCTTTACTGGGGTTCTGGGAGTGGGTGCTCTATTTACTATTAAGCTGCTTAGTTACTTATTCGAATTGCCCTTTAATAATATTAATTCTCTCCTCAAGTAGCCTATTCGAGTTCCGTAAACCTATAACTTCCATCTATTTGTCTCGGACTGTCCTCTTCAAACTGCTCATCTCCATGTCCTTTTCTCTGATTGTTTTGAGCAATCCATCAGCATAGTTTCCACCTTCTGATGGCTCAGTATGGATCTTCCCCCCTGCTCTCTGATCGAACTGCTCAACGTAAGGTTAGTCTTCGTCGAATCGAGGATCCCCAGAGTCTCCCTGAGCGATGGGTGAATACTCTGATCGGCGACCTTTGTTGGTTGGCCCAGTTGAAAGATTTGGTTTATGGGGTTGTTGTGTCGCCAACTTAATTCTTAGTTCTTTTAACAGTTGTTCCAGTTCCTCTATTCTAGCCTCTGCCTGGCGTATCTGCTAAGCCAGTTCATAGAATCTATTGTATCCTATCTGAGCAGTCTTTTCGAAGGTTTGTTTGAGTTGGGTTTCTCTCTTCTTCTGCTCAATTATTTTTTAGGTTTAGTTAGAGTTCAATAGATCGATCATATCCTGCAGAGCCATCTTCTACCCCTCCAATTCACCCACTCTTTTCGCTAGTACTTTATTATTCTCCTCTAAAAATAGGTTGCTGCTCCCTGCGGATAGTGCCTTCACTCGATCATTTAGAATCCTATTCTCTGATTATAACTCTCTAATCCTCTTGCTATCAGCAGGATAGGGTATCTTAGGCTTTTTAGTCTGTTCCCTCAAGTTCTCTATCTATTTATCCTTCGTCTCCAAAAGTTGGCTGTAGTGACCCTCTACTTTCTCTAAATCCTTGCGTAGTTGCTGGTTGGATAAATGCAGCCTATCAACCTATTTCTTGGAATGGCTCAACTACTTCTCAAGCAGGGTGGTACTACTTTTTGTAGGGGTGTGGTTCTCATGATTAGCCTACAGCTCAATGAGCACTCTAATTTAATTTTTTAGTCGATGGTTTTAAGATTTGAGCTGCTCCATTTCCCTGAGTAGATTGCGCTGGTCGTAGCCCACCGGCTAGCTGATTCTATGCTGTTTGATTTCAGGAGACATCGTAGAGACTATGGCGCTTCGGTTGTGATCAGGCTCCGGGGATTTGAGAGGCCTCGGACAGAATCCTCTTCTTCGAGGATTTATCATATTAATTTTTATTTAAAACTTACTCTATTTGAAAATATAAGCATCAGTCGAATTTCGGACGGTCGCTCACTTCAATCAACTGCACCTTACTTAACTTTTACTTTGATTTCTTATATTTGAGGTACATGTGCATGGTGATGCCTGTCAATACAACGATATTAAATATTAGCAGACAGGATAGGATTACCTACCAGTAGAACCAGGCATTGTTAGTGTTTATGGAGATCACCCATATTAGCAGCATCTCAAGGGGAGCAGTGTTGTTGTACATGGTGGGGTCCAGTATTATTATCACATTCTGATTGGATAAATCGTCTAGAGCAGTATTATTGGCACCTCCTACCGGTATACTCTGATTGATACACTACTTGCAGCATGTGAAGCTGTTAGTAATGTTGAAATTCATAAGGCTACGAATACAGTTTTGGTCGCAGGGTATACATTGTGATTGATTGACGTAGGTCTGCATATTCTAAAGGGCCCATTGGTAGGCCTGAACCTCAGAAGAATTGTCTAGGTTAAAGAGGAGAAGGTTGAAGGTCTGAGTTGAAGTATTGGGCTGTTGGGTGAGATTGAATGTGGAATCCAGTGTGCCAGTTTTAAGATACTCCCCCTGGACTGTGAGCAGAAGCTAGTTTATGTAGAAGTAGGTGTTAGGATCGATGGTGATATTGTTGAGGATGGTAAAGTTTATGTCTGGTTTAGCCCAGGCGACTACAACCAACCAGCATAAAACAGCAATCATAGTTTGTAATTACTATATTATATCTCCGTATTGCATTACAGTATTAAATCGATCATTGATCTTAGATCCAAAGTCTTTTAATTTTTACTATTCTTTACTGGCCATTCCCTTCAAATTTCAAATACTACGATGTTTCGTATGATGGATGGTTTAAGAATCCCGTGTATTTTGGTTGGTTAATGTTTTGAGTTATAATAGAAAGAAGATGCTAATTTGGAAAAATGGATATTACAAACCCCTATTCGATAGTAATCACTGCTCCCGGTAGGCTGTGATGGTTGCTAGAAGTTTCTAACTGTAAAACCACTTGTCCAAAACCTCAACCGCCACCCCCTCCATCCTGCCCAAACGCATCCCTCATGGGCGATCGTAACGCATCTCTTCCAAATTCAACCTTTACTGTTCCAGGAGCAATGTAAAGGTAGAAGGTTCGACCAAACACACGACGAAGTCAGCAACGAAGGCTAGTTGGAGTAGTGATCTGAGAAAGTACCCATAATTTGGTGGGTCTAATTAGTGTGTAGTGGAGGTACGTAAGCAACCTAAGCGACCTCATTAGGCTAAAGGGAACAATGGCATTAGAAAGCGCATCCACCAGCAGGCTAAAAGACCAGAGTTGAGTATTGGTTAGAAGTTTCGAGAATAGAAGTTTGAGAAAGGATTTTCCTTCAATTAGCTTATCCAATCCAATAGTATCTCTCAGAGGGATACCAAAGCCTATGGGAAGCTAGCAGATAATAGAGTTTAAAATCTCCAAGTACAGCCAATTTCTAATTAGAATTGGCCAATAAAACTGTATTAACGTAATGATTAGCCTACAACTAAGTTGGATGTACCTAGTAGTGTAAAGTAAGTGCATCCTATGGTTGAACACTAAATACAAACTTCAGCGAGGGTGTCCATTCGGTAGCAGCTAATACCATACGACTGGGAACTCACAGATAGGAAGCCTATTGATAGATAGAGTATACTAAGGGATTAAGGGGTGGATTGGTCATTAGCTACCATTCTAAATCCGTATAGAATTAAAGCCTGTAAAACTTACAAACCATCGAAAGAACCTTCTGAGAAATATATCCCTTTATAATCGGATAGCAGCTAGCTGAGATAGGTAGATTAGGTTAGATTGCAGCAAACTCATTTAGATTTGAATATTAATGCTATTAGAGGGGAACTTAATAGTATGGTTAAGCATATCCAGGATCTAGTTGCTGATACTCTGGAATGTTAATAGAAACCGAGTAGTCCAGAATATGCAATATTCAACAGAATCAATCATATTAAAGGCTAACTATTGGAAGTTAACAACTTAGCCCAACATACAGTGTCCATATTCTCTGATTAATAATTTCATGCAGGCGATAAGGAGGCTGGTGCTATTGGATCAGTTTGGGTGCACTCCCAGTAGCTCTACCCAAATCTGAACCTATTCCAAGCTTAGATGCCTAAGCCAACTAAACCAGCTAATCTGTTAATGAGGGTAATCAACATTCTGATTGCAGCTAATCCTATTCTTATCAGAAGACTATTCCAAGAAGGTTACTAGAAAAAGGGAATCTATTGTGTCTGGTTGTGTACTAATGGCCGTTTCTCTCCTATCATCCTCGATGGTTCCTTACCTTTTACTTCAGAATGTGAGCCTATATTCATCTAGCCGGAGATATAACTTTGGGCAGTATTTCTTGAAAAAGCCTTCGCCAAGTTTATGGGAGGTTACTCCAGATTAAACCAGCTCAGCCTGGATATTATCCTAAATATGATTTTGGGGATACCCAGCCAGTTCCTAGACCCTGCCCAGCTGTAGTTATCTGAGTTTAAGGGTATACTAAACAGAGCAATAGAGAACAATTCGACTATAATATTTGAGACCAACAGCTGTAAATCCCTGTGTTTTACACAATAAGTCGCTAATTAGTAGTCTTTGATGTGGCTACAGGGAGAGAGACAAGGTGCCATCGACATAGAAAATATGCAGAGACCCTATATCAGAGGTCTCATTACCAATCTCAGTGGAAATTATTATATCCATTCTAGATAGGTTTAGATTCAACCCAATGAGGGGATACTAGGTACAGTCAAATTGTAAGAGCAATCCCATATTTTCATAAACATACTAAAGATAGAAGGTGTATAGAAACTGTAGATTTATCTCAAATCTAAAAAGAGTCAATAAAAGCCTATCTGTAGATTTTGGCTGAAAGACTAACAGAAGCAACATCTGATCGAAGGAGTGTTCCCTCGTGACACTTATTATCTGGTTGCCATCCCCACAGTTAAAAAGTTGAGTTTCCACCACAATTTAGTTTTGTCGATCTACAGTAAGTAAAGAATTGGGTTCTAGGACATCCAAAATTAGCCTCTTAGCAGCCTTCTTCCCTCCTAACCCACCTAAGCCTAAACCCTGCGTACGTAGCCCTTGAAAAAAAGTCGCCTTAGTAACTTCACCCAGAGAGCCAAGAGGACTGGTCGAAGTTTAGTTAAACCAAGTAGATTCAGGTGATGAATACCTTAATATAATATTAAAATGAGACTACAGTCGTAGGACAGATAGCGATAGCTCACACCTATCACCATATGCATGAACCCTCGGTTTACTAGCTAGGGTATCCGAGCCTTCGTGTTGGAGGATGTTACTAAGTATACTGCCGACATCTACTCATCCGACTATGAGAACTACATCAATTAAAAGAACGTAACCTATTCCCACCTCTAAAACATCGAGGGGGCAAAGCTAAGTCATTTCAAAATACACCATCTAAAAGTATTAGTGTGCGTCTGCATCTACAATGAACAAAGCTAAGCCATCAAGATCACTATGAACGGCATATACAAAAATCTGTAGCATTTGGAGAGGTTGAGCATCAGGCCGGAGTAAATAGCTGTAGTGCTCATACAAGACGGCATTTTAAAATGTCATGAATCAGTTGTTAAAATGTATGAGGAGTTTGATAGGAGAAGGGGAGAATTAAAATGCCATTTGCGTTAGAGGATCGAAATAATAAAAGATTAGATTGAGAATGCCAAAATTTACAGCAAAATGCCTGGAGTGGTCAAAAATGGAGACTTCCCGGAGACCGTCCCCAAAAGACTCAGCCTCCTCTATCAGAATCTCTGGAGGCCGGATGGTACGCTTGCAGACTCACCAGCTCTCACTCTATTCACTTGTTTTAAGCATATTAACGGGAAAAAGCTTTCATCTCAGGCATGGTTTTTCGAGGGGTTCTGTAGATACTTAAAACCTTAGTTCTGTATACTTTTGGACGTGGGCACAGTACCTGATGAAATGGGAGTTTTCAATCTAATCAACGGTCTGATGTACGATAAGAACATTGGAGGGGTGAGTGGTTTTATGGGAATTGATAGTGAATTCCAGTCTCTGGAGGGTGGTGCAGAAGATAGATAAAGGCAATAAAATGATGGCTGTTTTAAAAAAGCATGCAATTGGATTGCTAATAAGCTATACTCAGTTGAGAGAGCACAGGAAGTGGAATATATTTATGCACACTTCCTCGACAAAAACTTCGAGTCGTTTATTGGATTTCTCCATGTACTGCCTGGTGCTTGGTCAGGATACAGACTCTCAGCTCTCCAAAACAACCAGTCTTACGCTCCCGATATTCTCCAGATGAAGTATTTCAAGACTCTCATAAACCCTGATGTATAGGAGGGAGAGGATGCCTATAAGTTGGCCAATATGTATTTGGCTGAGGATAGAATCCTAAGTTTGGCTATATACTGTCAACCCCAAAAATAGTTCTACCTTAAATATATACCCAACGCTAGGGCCAAGACTGACCCAATGAAGTCTCACTATGATGTAATTAATTAATAATTTAGCTGATCACTCAAAGACGTCGATGGATCAACAGCAGTCTATTCGCTTTCGAGTATGTATGGGCGAACTACAGTTTCGATATGAGGCTATCAAAGCACAACGCTTACGATTACCTCAAAATGAATCTGGGAATGATCGTAGCAGTCACGAACGCAGTCAATGCTTATCTAATCCCTGCATTTTATTTGTTTTTGTTGTGGGCAACTTTAGCCTAGAACAAACAGATAAGAACTAGAGTAGCTTACGGTTAGTCTATCGCCCAGTATTTGGCTCTATTCTTCTCAACATTCTATGTCCTGACGTTGCTAGCTTGTATGGCTGGGAGTCTGAATGGGAATAGGTGGATAAAAGAGATATATTAATAAGCGCCCGATGGTTCAGTGAGGAAGGATGATAAAGGTCAACCAATCAAACTAGCCTAAGCTATCAATGGTCCAGCAATTCACATCTCTCGAATCATTTCCTTCCTTACCTATCTACTCATGGTCTTGGTAATGCAAATCATCGTTTTTATGGTCATTTAATACATTTAAGACACTAAGAGAGACGACCCCGTTAAAAACATACTCATGTACACCCTAGTGGTAACAGTCGGTGGGCAAACTTTGATATTGTTGATGCACATACCCACCCACCCTGCAGAAGTTTGGTCGTATCTCGTAGGTTGGTTAAGTTACATATCCTATCAGGGAGCCTACACCCACACCATGACAATATTCAGTTTTTGCAATGTAGATGATGTATCCTGGGGCACAAAGGGAGCTACAGATAATACCGGTTAAAAAAAATTCCAAACTAAGAAAATGTTTTTCGTTTCCACTTGGTTGCTGTGTAATGCTGTAGTATGCTTCCTTCTTTTCTTCTTCCAGTATCTCATCAAAAGATCCTCAGGCAACAATAATAATGTTTCGGTACTTTTGTTTTTAGCAGTTTATTCAGGGATTACCTTCTCAGTCAAGGCTTTGCTGGCGTTCTTCAATCATATGAAGTTCTACATGTGCTGCTGCTGGGGTTAGAGAGGACGTATGTAAGTCACTTAGAGATGCACCTGCTGCAGAAAATAATCGAGATACGTAGAGCGAAATTCCATAGAAATGTAGCAGTTAAGAAATGCATGATGGCATCAAATTTAAGACATATTATTGCCATTTATTTAATTTTTAGTCAGTAATATTACTGTTAGAGATGAATTCAAAATACAACCTAGAGGAAATGTGGCGACTCAAGCGCATTCTCTTCCCCGAGAAGCAAAAGCATAACCAGGTACTCGACGATTTAGACGAAACTAACTAAACTAAGTCCGATAACAAGTAGAATGTTATGGGGCATAATAAGTTGGTCATCCCCCAGCTCAAAAATCAAATGAGTATGCTGAAGCTAGAAGTGGAAGGGATGCTTAATAGTGAGGAGAGGTTGCACTCCCTACTCAATACAACTACTAGGTTTTATTTGGAGAGGATTCGTCAGATGTCGAGCGAACTACCGGAGGAGATTGTCTGTTTGGAGGAGGCATCCAGAAACCTTATTAATAACCTGCCGCCAGCCCGTAAATGCCTTAAAGCATCGAACATTGAGAATATTGAGACAAGATTGTTCTGCAAATAGATGGCTAGGATTACGCAGAGAATCAGAAGTAGAAATCTTGAAGATGCGTTTAAGAGGATGTCGAAAGTAAGGAGACCGAAAAAGAACTCGAAGTTCGCATAGTTGATAAGGCTTGTGCTAATATCACAGGGGCTGAACCTTTGGAGGGATAAGGTATTATCCGAGTAGCTGGAAATTAAGAAGCAGATTAACAGATAGGGCCTGCAGTCTCTAACTGGACTCTTAGATCATTTCCTCAACTAACCTCAGTTGATCGTTCAACTGGGTTAATTAGTGAGGTAGTAGGCAGACTTCGCCTAGGTCCTCATCTACGATCGAAACCAATAGAAGTTGTACACCTATTTGGACAAATGCGCTGGAGTATCCAACTCTCATCTCTAAAGTATAAACACCCTCTACGAGAGAATCAAAACAGAGTCAGACTGTTAATAAATAAAAAGGTACGAGATAGACTTAGAGGATAGCTTGACGAAGGTGTGCATAAGACAGAAAGAGATTATTAAGATGGGGAGGTTGGAAAGTGATAGGGATTACTCTACATGTGATGCTATCATCAACCAGTGTACAGAGTCGTTTAGGCCTCTGTCGATGGGAGGAATATTTATGCCACTGCTCAACCCTACGAAGGAGGTAGTGGGGATATTGAGACTCTACTACATGGACAAAATCAATCCTGATATTGACGTTAGAATAGGGTAGTTCCTTGGAGGGGTTATCGATGCAATGAGAGGCCTATCATCTAGAGTGAGAGACATTTCCATATTCAAAAAATAGTAAAAAACACAAATCTACTGCAAGATGCTGCCCATGCTGAACCTTCTCGAATAATCAAAAAATTGTGAGGAACTATTTGTAGGAGTATTTTAGAAACTGAAGTAAATGCTATTTCTGTAGGGAATATCTATTTACAAATATTAGAACGATACTTTGAAGAAACTGTATAGTTCGTCAACACAGTAGCAACCACAGAAATATCTGATGCCATGCTTAAAGGTGATGTTAAGTAAAAACTAACCACTTGTTCATCTAAATAATGTTAAAGTTCTCAGGATAGGTGCTTCCAATAACAGCCTACAGGGAATACTCGAAATGGTGCAGCCTATGGCAGATATTCCTACATCTGCTCTCGATATCTTCATGAGGATGTTGTTTAAGCGTATGGCCTAACTGGATAAATACGAAGACTCTCAGAAACACCAACAAATAAAAGATAAGGAAGTACAGCTTAAGGCCAAACAGCTGACAGTCAAGCGGTTGATAAGACAGAATAGTATGAAGCTGGCTGAATGCGATTCTTTGGAGAGGATAGTCGGTCAGTTTGTATGGTTTTTGAATGGGTTGGGTAGTCTTCAGTCTATTCCCTTTGCTCAGGTATTTGTGCGAATGAGATAAATCTACATATCACTGACAACCGACAAAGAAAAGTCATTTAGAATATACTAGGAGAATAGTGTTTTTGTGAGGAAGGTGCTTAGAAACAAGAGACTTTGTGTGGGGGTGATGGAGGACCATTTCGCCTAGCTTTCATATTACTATGTTAGCACTCAGGACTACACCAAGGATGTGGTTGTTAACAACCTGGAAATAGTATTATCTGACTAATTATCATACCTCATATCTGTAGCTACACCAACCTAACTCAAACTACAAGACGATCTAACCAACTAAATCTAGATGTTTGGGTAAGGCCTGAAGACGAATTTAAAGATCTCAAATAGTCCACAATCCAACCTAAGACAATAGAGTCTAAGTTGGAGCTGTAGCACCTGGCACTTAGATTGGATGGAGCGATTTGAAAATATTTTGGCAAATACAACTGCAAAGAGATGCCGATTGGTTGAATTTAAGCGAGATAAACTAGTTTATAAGGAAACTATATACAGTTTGGAGGCTACTAATCTACTTGAAAAGGCAATAAAGAAAACCTTCCTGATACTTCCTGAAGTAAGCTACAATCTAGTGAGTGTAGACAACTGTTAGCTCCGACAATAGCTTCATAAAAGATCAACTAACTCTAATAAATAATACAGGTCTGAACTCTAAGCTTTTAACCGCATCTTTGGAAGTAAACTCTAAGCTGCGTATATTTACTGCCTAAGTTTAGATAGTCGAATATACTTTGCAGTTGTTGAGTAGAGTTGCAATTTAGAGTATGAGAGTGTTCTGAGGATATTTGACAACTGTTTGAAAGAGTCGATGAGGTTGAACGATTAATATCGATAACTCAACCATAAAATTAGGTATTTCAAATTGACAAGGTTACTTGAGAGGCAGATTGTAAGACGACAATTGAGTGCGTTTGTTAGTTTGGAAAGGTTCAAAAAGAATAAAAAATAGTTCAATCTGGAAGTTCTAGTAAGAGTCTACTAAAGAACGCTTAAAGGAGGCTTATTTAGTATAAAAGTATTGAGTAAAAGAACCAAGTACTGTAGTTAACTGCATTTCACATACAATAATATTTAATACTTGTGTAGAGCTTACTAAAAAATACACAAAAGCAAACTACATCTAGGCCTACAGAGTATCAATACAAGGTCCTCAAACATCACCAAGTCTTAATCAGCATTAATTCAACTAGCAAAGCTATTCGAGATGTATCAGCGTAAACAAACAGCCAATTCGTTTATGCTATTCAAAACTTCACGTAATAAAGTGGTATGGCACCAAGTATTCAGAAGAATAGTTAATAATGTCCTCTCTATTGGTTGGAGTTCTATTAAGAAAACACCTATAGCTCAAGGAAGTATAGTGTCGTTTGTCAGTGGGTTTGTATTTGATGGTAGTTTAAAGTCTCTGTAGGGAATATTCTAAAGGCTATCGTACGTTTAGAGGTACTAATTTGCTCTTTAATGCTAACATAACAGAATTCTAATATGGAATAAGGTGGGTGGGTTCAGAATACTCTCGCCTTCAGAATTGACTAAAAAATGTTTAAAATTGTAGGGTTCCAAATTCAACGTTCTATGGTATTACGATGGATAGTAAACTATCACTTTAGAGAACAAACAGTACCTTGAAATGCTGACGAAAGCAGTATCCGATAATCTTATAACCATCCAAACCAAATTGGACCCTCTCTTCGCCATTATGAGAGCCATCCAAATTAACCGTTTAAGGAAGGCTATGAGTACAGCGATGAAGAAATGGCGAAGCGAGCTATTTAGAGAACACAAAAAGATAGAGTATTCCCACATTTAGAAAGCTTATAGACTCAACCAATAACTATCTTCTCTAAGTGAAATCAGACATAGAAAGCGAGCAGAGAATAAACGCAAAATGGAGGAACTCAGTAATGCAGCTAATCACATGGAGGAGACAGTTAGATGCATAAAATATTAAAAATAAGAGATAAACAAGATGACTCAATTAGTAAAGTTGAACTAGCTTAACATCAAGCTGACCCATCTAGCCACTACCCGACATAAGATGTACACCTGCTGGAGGAAATGGCGCAACACAGTGCAAGCTACCCAATAGTTTGAGATCGTAAAACTGAGGAAGGCTTATTCGATGATAAGCTCTGGATGTTCATTGCTGCATAGGATCCTCCAGAAGCATCAGAAAGCAATTAAATGCAATATATTTAAGACTTTGACCATCAACTTCGTCAAAAGTAGGGAGCAGAGCTTCAGATAACCAAACAGATCTCCAATTAGAAATTCTGACTATATTAGTTTGATGGAGGGTTGCTACGCGCAGGGTAGTCACCTTGTTATAGAGCAGTTCGATTAAAACTCTAAACTATCCAAAATATCCAGAATCTAACCAATTGTTGTTGCTAGGCAACTTTCTCCACTCTCAGTATCTCTACTTCGGAATCCCAACACTAGGACCAGGTACATCAGCTAAAATATTCCTCAAAGTCGAATAGAAGGCTCTCATTCCCCAATAACCCCCTCCCGAATGAACCTTTCCTCCCTCTAGAACGTCCGATAGCGTATGCTCATTCATAGTAACATGAACAGCACAGGTAAAGAGAAAGATCTTAGTTGGTTGAACAATGGCTATAAACTTCGTAACTAGACGATGAAGTTCCTGAAGAAGTACGGTAGGGAGAGTCCCCCTGGCAGGATAAACCAGTCTGATTATAATTGATAATGTAGAGACTGATATAGTTGATAGAAAAGTACGTATAACAGTCCAACTCCAGTACGTATGGGGTGTTTAGTGTATGCATTCCGAATTGAAATGCTGAGAGCTATGAACGAACTGACTTTAGCCAGTTATGGAAAAATTAGGCATCAGGTGCGAACAGCCAAAGACACTAAAGTGGCAGCAGAAAGATAACAGTAGAAACTGCTTAGGAAGTTGGATTAGGTAGATCAAATTGAAAAGACGTTGACGGAGTTGGAGAGTTCTGCCAGTGAGATGATGTCTAAAATACGGAGGATAAGTAATGGATGGATAACATAGAAACCAAGATCCAGGATTACAGCAAGCTATCGTGAATGGTTGTGTGGTTATTGTAGTAATAGCTAATTATTTATGAAAAATCAGATTGTGATTGCTGGCAAGTTCACATACTCTGAGAGCAATCTTCTGTGGGAGGGCCCCTCGCTTAAAGTCTATAAGGGTTACGATAAATCCACCAAAAGGGACGTCCATGTAAGGGTCATCGATTCCTAAAACTAACTGGAACCATTGTTCAAGACGCTACTGGAGGTTAAGCAGCTCAAGCATACTTTTATAACGCCCATCCTGGAACTCTCTAGGCCCGACAAGTAACGTGTTATCTTAGTGACTGAGCTAGGCAGATGCTCCACCTTGAGGGACGCACTGGCAAAGACCAACTACATTCAAGAGGAGGATGCTTTGGTTCTGATGAAGTATCTGCTGCTATCCATCCAGTAAATACACAAAGCAGGCAGTCAGTTTGGCTGCATTTTATCAGAGAACGTAGAGTTATGTTCATACGGGATAGCCAAGTTGTCTTACAATTATATGGACCAAATTCATCGAAACAGGCTGCCACCGGAAGTTATTGAGGGAGGTCAGTATACTCAACCAAGTGACATCTACATGCTGGGGCTTCTACTCTACTAGATGCTGTATGGATGTAATCCTTTTGAGGAGAGTGACTAGGATAGTTTGGTGAAGGACGTCAAAAAAAGAAATTATTTCCAACCGCATAAGAAGAGCCCACTGAGGCCTTTGGTTTCCAAATAGATGACCTTCTTAATGGAGTCAATGTTAGATTATTACCCTTAGAATAGACCCAGCATAAACTCAATATTACAGATCATCAACTTTTAGCAAATCTCACTTGATACTGATCTACTTGCATTCACCAAGCCTAAAACCAGTCTTCTACCAGAAGTCCTTCAGAGAAAGTATTTGATATTTAGAGCATCGAAGAAACAGATCAATCATCAATACTATGTGGAGTCGAGCTATTTATGCTTTAGAATAGATACTATGCAGTTCGCTACACTCATAATCCCAGAGCTAAAGATGTACGAATCGGAGGGTAGGAGAGTAGACGGGTACATCGAGAATCTGAAGTTGTGCACGGCTGAAGCAGTAACCGATACTGATTGTATGGTGAGGGTACTAGATTTCGAGAAGTTCAAACACTAAATAGTTATACTTGAAGAGTACTCCAACCAAGGCAACTTAGAAGCATACCTCAACAAGCGTCGAAATCTTGTTGGTTGGATAAAATAGCCAGATACCAACCTCCTCATGTACTTGATAGCTGTAGGAGTTAAGCAGGTTTACCAGCTGGGAGTAGATTCGTTGACGACGCTATCAATTACTCGAGTTAATCTACACAACGGTCAGGTGAAAGTGAGGGAACCATCACTGATCAGTAATATGGTATAGAAAAAGTTGAAGGAGCAATATCTGAATATCGATTACTACGCCCCTGAACTAAAACAGAATACGGGGGTAGTAGATGTCTCTAAAAGCGATATTTGGTCATTTGGAGTTATTTACCATTACTGCCTGACTTCAAGCCTCCCACAGTTCGATGAAAGCCAGAGCCTAGTTACTAATAACCTCAAGACTTCAAACAATAATAAAACGACTATTAGAAAGTGCTTGGAAATGGAACCAGGTGCCCGACTCAAACTGACTAAAATATCGATAGAGGACTATAACAAGGATGACCTAGCTCTACTATTAAACTAAAATAAGGAGATAAAGCTGACAACTGAAGAGGGGTACTTCGATGAACCCTCCCCAAAGAGAAAGCAGAAACAAAGAAGTCTATTCTTTACTGCGCCCAAAAAGAGCTTATTTAAAAACTATAACAAAACACTTGATGAGTCATAAACCAAATCTTGTCGGACAGTCATTAAAGCCATCCTTTCAGTGGTATTTTTATTGATAGTGTTCTTCGGAGTATTTATCAGAAACGCAGGAGACAAAATCCTTACCAAAGGCTTCCACAAACAGGTAACCCTGACCGTTCCCAAGAACTTCGGCACTCAATCGTATAACCTTACCATCCTCTCCACCAATGGTTCCAAAATCTCTCAACTCTACGGTAACTACTCTTATTAACAGTTTAAGTACAACTTAAGATGCTTTGAGAACATCTATGACCAGAACTCTAAATCAACGATGTACGACTTTGTGAGTGGTAACTTAACTTCGCTGTGTGTGGTAGGCCTTATTTATATTATCCTAGTGTGCCTGTATAAGTTTGTGCAGGAGATGAAGCTCGATCTTCCCTATTGCCTTCTCAAAATCACTACTGATAAGTAGCACAGATGGAACTATCTACTAAGCTGGTTCGCCAACGAGGTGTTTATGGTTAACTTGTTGTTCGGACACTTCTACATATTCTATTTTGAGTATGTTGTACAGAATTAACCATGCTTCGGAATAGAGAATCTAGCCTATCCGAGGTTCACCTCTGCGTATCTGTTGTGGACTGGCCAAATAAGTAACCAATTACTAATTTAGCTGATTATTATGTAAGGGTATTCCTTACAGTTACGTTGAGTAGCATAATAATGCTGTTGGCTAACTTCGCTCTAGTGATGTTCGAGTCTATTAACTCTAACTTCATCAAAAAGAAGCTGTATATTGTTTGGATAGTCATCTTCCTGGTGTTTTACCTAGTCTGTAGAGTAGGGTTCGGTAGTTAGGCTCCCCTATAGCCTACCTACTCCTACAAGTTTAACTGGGATATACTCTCCACTTACTACGGGTTCCTGGGGCTATTCCCTTAATGTGTCATCCTGTGTGTATGGTTGATAGAACTGGCGACAGACTTCCTATTCTTCTTGTGTCTCCGATCAGGCATAAAGGTTGAATAACTGGATTAAGATGAAGACTTAAAGTCAGTATCAGTGAAGAAGGAGACAGCTCCAGCCAAAATTGACGTAAGCTCAGTTAAGCTGATGGAATTTCACGACGACAGCAACACCTATTGATCGATTAAAAAATAACATATGATTATGTTTTGACTACTATCAGCCAGTTGATTTGGTTCGAATATTTATTCAAAAATAGATGGTGAGTATCAACGATAGATTCTTAGTGTGTTCTAGGGGTCTGGAGATAGTCATGGTTATTACTGTGCTGGTAGGGCTTATTCTGTCACTCATCAAATGGAAACAGAAGAAGTATCTGGAGTAACCCATGAACCAGGAAATTAAACCTGAACAGGGAAGTTTGGAAGCGATGAAAGCCAACGCTTAAAAAGATAGGCAGGCAAATGCCATCGATATAATAGAGGGCGACCCATAGGTATAGCCAACAAAGCTCGAACTAGCCACCCGCAAAGCCTAGATATTCATGGAATAACTCCCCATTTTAGGAATAATGGTCTTCAACATCCTATGTCTAGCCAGCTACGAGTACATGCTCGTTTCAGTAATCGTATATGTAGGGTTCGCCATATTAAGACCTCAAGACATGTGCAAATAACGAGTCTACGTTCGGTTTATACTATAGCGAATACCAACAATAATAGTATTGAGTTGGTTCATCAATCTCTTCATATCGGATATGACTGTAGCCACCAACTGAGCCATCACCCTTAACCTCAGTAGTCATCCTGAGGTGCCACTGGTTTGTGTAATTTTGCTTTCGATATTTATTTGTATTTTCGGCGACTCTCCTGCAGCTACTTGTTCTTACTCCCCTCCTTCTTATAGACTACGTTCAGTAGCTCCTGCTTCTTAAACTCCTGGTATAGGTGGCTTTTATACCGCTAGAATACCTAGTCTTCTGTGGGGAAACGGGATGCACTCTACAAAATTCTGCGAGCTAGCGGGGTGTTACCTGCTCGGATGTTCTATTGTAGACAGACTCTCGCGTAGCAACCGCGATCCGTAGCCACTATCTTGACTGTTGAGAAGATATTGTTTATGAGATAGTATTACCCAAATACGCTGTCCTGGCCCAGCTCCTGAATCTACACATCAGTTTCATAAACCTTATCACCAATTTAGTAAAGTAATGTCTGTATGACTTTGGCCTTCCCTTTCATAAAGAAGATTAAATGGTCAATCTTCCTGCCTTCAGTGAGGATGATATCACCCTCCCGAAAGTATTACTGGGTTGATCCAGATGAGAAAACTCTGATAATAAAGTCGTCAGCAAGATCTAGGTAGGGATGATCCCTAAAAAAGGTGTTCATTTACTGAAGCTTTTTCTCAAAGCGTGTACAAAGACTGAATATATCCTTACTGATTTTGATCAGGGTGGTCTGTCTGCAGGCTACTACAGTTGCTCCTCTAGGTACATTGTAAATTAGACTGATCTCTCCGAACGAATCACCCGGATAATAAACTATCTCAGATTTTCGAGAGCCTGCCGAATTACCTTCCTGCACCTCAGATTTAACTAAACATTTCCCAGCGAGTACGATGAAGAAATCGTGTCCTTCATCTCCCTTCTGGAATAGGGTTTATCTCTAGAGAAACTCGCTCACTTCCAAGTAGTTGCATATCTGTTGGAAGGTTTAGCAAGTGGTGTCAAAGGACGACCTCACTAGTTCTATTTTCTAAGTCAGGGGAGATGAGCTACCTTAAGGAGATTGAGAATCATGTCTCGTTACCTGGGCTGAATGTCTTCTCTATGCTTGGAGAGTATTGTGACTACATTTTGAGCCTTCAGCTCAAACTACTCTCGCAGTTTGTCCTTATCGCTTGCTTTTATCATCTATTATACTTATTCTTCTAAGAATATTCCTCAATAATCGAAGGAAGCAAGTATTCTCGCCCAATAACCCTGAATTTTTAATTAGGTGGTTACACATTGAACAGGATAACGTTATCAGAGGGATACCAGTAGCTTATTCTTATGTTTTTAATTTAGAAGTGTAATAAAATGAATAACAAATCGTCATTCAGCTTCCAAGGTAAGCCCCGTACACCAAAACCGCCCACCAGCTGCTTCATAGGGAGCAGATAATCCACCGGAGAGTAGAAAAGCAGCTGGAGAGATTTCGTTCTTCCGGAGGTTACGAGAAGGTACCGGAAACTTCAAGAACATAAGTCACCACAGTTTAGAATCAGCAGAGAGACTCCAGTGGATAGTAGGAAGACAGTGTTGGTGTCCTCCTGCTCGTCTACTGAGGCGGATAGGTAGATAGTGGATACCCTTGTATACGAGAATAATAATTTGAAGTAGGAGCTAAAATTTCTACGGCAAACTCTATTCAAGATTCTGGGTGGTCGCCCCAGTGGCCAATAATAACTATGATATTGTACTTCTCCCAGCATATTTGCCATATCTGTCATATATGATATTCTAAATCCGCTGCAACAACATACGCAGGACATAATTAAATGTTGTGTATTGAAGAGCAGAGACGGGTGGTGGTTTTGTAAGTTGAGTAAGTTGATAATTGCCTGCAGTTGAGCTTCCAATACAGCATTTTGATGGATTTAGGTCTAATTTGAGGCAAATATTTTATAGTAGCGACCAGTCAAAATCAACAACTATTTGACACAATATTCTTACGGAAATAATTGGGACTTACTAGTTATGGTACCTTAACTTATTGACTGAGCTAGTTATTTTGTTGAAACAGAGTAAGTTTAAATCGCAAATAGTTGCAATTATGGAGGGCACAACAAAGCTAATATTTGTATAATGTAATGATTATTACTGGCACTGAGTTGGGTTGGTTATTGTCCATTGATAGTTAGCTATTACTGTAAATATTACTTCTCAATGGTTTTTGCTAGGTTAAAGTTGCCTAACCTGTAAGATGAGTAATAGCACACTCTAATTAGTGGATGTTGCTCTACAAACTACTATGTATTGGCCATAATAAGCATCGATTAACATTAATCAGCTAGTTATCCTCAAATTATTGAGTTTATTTAATTATTTATGAAACACCATCAAACTCTGAGGAGTAAATAAATAGTCATGATTTTCTAATCCGACTGCTGTTGGATCACTTCGAATTTACTAAATAACAAAGCATCCGAATAAGTAGTATAGTGCCTTTATTTGAGTAAATTTGACATAAAGTGCGGATGACTAGTTTGAGTATTCGGATATAGAGTACAAGTTCAGCAGCTCAAACACATCAAACTTAGCTGTCAATAAAATACAGCTTTTAATCCAAAAGAGTCTACTTCCTTAGCTCGAGCCTATCGAAATCAGTGTGTTTACTTATTATGTCACCATTCATATTTTCAGTATGTTAGAATAGACGTATTGTAACTATTATCAACTATGTGACAGCAGTCAGTTTTAGTGATGCAACAAACACAAATAATTCGTTTTTGTCTAAGACTGGAGTAAACAACTTAAATAAGCTGAGCATTGAGCATTAAATTTTTATGCGAAATTAGCAGTCAAGCCGCAGTGTATTGCAATAGAGAGTCGAGACGCTAACCTTTCACTTTCTTGCCTAAATAGATTAGATTAGATAAACCGTGGTCAG
>JAOXNN020100002.1:0-31222 GCA_028571205.2 Hydropsyche betteni | reverse complement strand
GATAACAGTGGAACCATCAACTAGTACTTGGATATCCCCAGTACTATTTGCACATCTAAAACAGTCAGCAACCCAAATACCACGGGAGGCACCCTACAGTGGAGAATGTTCCTAAACGATGTGGTCAATATTAGAACTATAAGGAAGGTGACATTAGCATAGCTGTTTATGAGGGTATGGGGGCTGAACCTACTGTTCTTTATGGTGATGGCAGTGTACATTAGTAAGCCTTATAATAGAAGAGTGGCGAAACAGTTGCTTGGGAGTAAGTTGAGTAAAGAGGATGAGAACTATATTGAAAAGGGTAATAAGATTTTGAGGATTAATGATCTGGTGCTGTATCTGAGGGCTAAGTGTCTGAATATTTAGGAGAGCTGCTTCTTTAAGGAAAGTGTTGATGAAATTAAGAATGAGAATACGGAGAAATCGGAGATAGCAGGATGAATCTGTCTTGAAATGATTTTTACCTTTTTAAGATTATTGATGTTTTGAGTAGGTTGAATGCAGATCATGTTTGTGAGAAGATTGTAATTAAATTACCTTAGTTCTTTATGGTCCGCGACAGCGCCATAGGTGATAAGGTCAAGATTTTGTTGAGTTATGCAAGGTCTTTGAAATGATTTACTAATATCGACTATGTTTTTGCAAAGGCTCTGCTTATTTTTACTTAGGCATCAATTAAGAAATTCCAATTATAACAAACATAAACTCATTTAAGCCCCGATATCTGTTTCTCGATGAGGGCTTTGTACGCTCCATTCAACTCCAGCAGCTCGTGGTGTTTCCCCTGTTCAGCGATCGCCCCATCCTTAATAACCACTATCCTATCACAGTTTATTATCGTTGATAGCCTATGAGCAATTATTATTATCGTTCGATCTTTCTGAGCTAGAAGTCCATCGATGGCTCTCTGCACCTGGAACTAACTCTCAGCATCGAGAGCTGAAGTAGCTTAGTCGAATATCAGTATTTTGGGGTCTTTGATGACGCACCTAGCTAAATTAGATGGATGGGTTACCGATGGCTATTCTCTGTTTTTGTCCGCCTGAGAGCTTAACTCCTCGTTATCCTACTACTGTCTCCATACCGTCTGGGAACATCTACTGGTTGTATACGAAGCTTTTAGCGTTGGCCATAACGAGTGCTTTATCAATCTGTTATTAGCTGGGTTATTAGTCTAGTCCGTACACGATGTTCTATCTGAGAGTACCAGAGAATAGGGTTGGTTATTGGGATACATACCCAATTGATCTCCTGAAGCTAGGAAGATCGTAATCTTTAAGTTGCACTCCATCGTAAGTAAGCCTTCCTGAGTCGATATCGTAGAACCGCAGGATGAGACTGATGAGGGATGATTTACCAGAACCTGAGGCTCCTACTAACGCTAGAGATTATCCGTTGAAGATTTTTAGGTTGACGTTTTTGAGAACTTTGACTTACTTCTTGGTGGGATAGGAAAATGATACTTAGTTGAATTAGATTGTCCCCTAGTTTTGGTAAGCTCCTATGTACTTGTAGGTGCCACTCTTTATTTAGACGGGGGCGTCCATTATCTAGAAGATCTTCTAGCAGACTCCAATTGCTGATACCATCTGGTTTATAATTCCAGCAACACTGGTAAAGCCTACTGTCATTGTTATGGTGTAAAGGACGTAGCTGGTGAGCTGTCCGATACTGATCTAACCGCTAATAACGAGGGATCCTCCGAAATACAGGACAGTAAGGACTAGTCCGTTAGCAAAGATCATCATCATAAATAGCATTACAGCATATAGGCATGCTTGTTTGCGGCCTGTATCGTAAGTAGAGTTCATGTATTAGGCGTAGTGCTTTTATTATTTGATTTAAGTCGAGAATGACTTTACGACTCGGATATTGCCAAATACTTAATTGGCAAGGGAGTTGGCCTTAGCAAGTCTGTCCTGGTAGATCTTTTTATACTTCTTCATAGACTTGATTATTAGAAGGATAAAGACGGAAAAGATGGGTGTTGCTACTATCATAAAAAGGGTCAGTTTCCAGCTGATAAACCATAGAAATACCAAACTACCAATAAACTGTACGAAGCTCCTCAAAAGAATAGAAATGTTGTCACTGGCTGCAGACTGAACCACTCCGATGTCGCTCGTCAGTCTGGACACCAACTCTCCACTCTTATTAACGTCGTAATAATTTATGTCTTTTTAAGTTAGTTTACTGAATAACTCGATTCTCAGGTCAAGCATCACCTTTTATCCTATTAGGTTGAAGAAGTAGCCTCTGAGAGAGGAGAAGACAGCCAGAATTACGGTTAGAGCCACCAGTTCGAGGGAGTGATAGAGGAGGTTGCCCTCGCTTCGAATGTCATCGATCATTTATCCACAAAGATAGGGAAGAACGACGGTGCCCAGTGCAGATACAACCATCCCAATATTGGCGATCAACAACATGCACTTGTATTTCCAGGTGTACCTGAAGAGTCGTGAGAAACTTTTTGCAATATTTTTGGGCTTCTACTTCGTTTTATCCTACTCTTCGGTCTTATCGCTGCCTTTTTTACGTTAAGCTTTAAGCTCGTTTTTCTTGTTGAGGAAGTTTTGCTGGAGGGAGATACCGCCCTCGCTGAGCCTATCTGAATCTTCGTTCATAATAAAGTAAAGTATTTTCTGACCGGACTTAAATATTAGTAGGAGTTTAATGCTACTATTATGAAGGGGAGTTTGGGTAGGTTGGTATAATAATTATGAACGAAGATAGGAGTGTCCCAGCATATGTTAATTAGAAGAAGATGGCTTTGGAGCGAAGACTCTAATAAACCGGCTAGATGCAGAAGTAGATGGGGGTTTGATGTAGGCTGGAGGAGTACCTGAGGAAGAAGCTAATCGAAAGTGGATGGAAGGACGATTTAAAAAAGCATTGCAAAGGTATGGATGTATTTACTCAGATGTTATTAGACAGAAGGGCATAGAGGAGATAACGATTGAGCAGCTGATGCAGGAGGTAAGCACCCGGGGGAAACACACAGTTCCACCGAAGATAAAAGCAGACTTAGTGAACAGAGTGAAATCGTTTTTGGAGAGCCACCCACTATGACAGCATAATAAAACCTTTATACTAGATAAATTTATGAAGAGCGAGGATAAAAAGAAGAGGAAAATCTCCTCTAAAGAGATGTTCAGGACAATTGCTTTTGAGTATCGGCAGGAGGAGAAAATATCGATCGATCTGCTGAGTGAGATAGTGAGTAATATATTCTACCCGAATGAGGTATCAGGGGATGCGAGGAGAAGGTACAAAAGCTGCATTTACAATATTCTGAAGGAGGCAGCACATTATGAGAAAAGCATCAGCGAGATAGAGTTCTGTAAAGCGATGGTAGGCTTTGGGTTATGTAGGATCAAGCATAAAAACTTGCGACTGAGGAGTTTACAGATAACTTCTGTGATAAAATATACGGGAGGTTCAAAAATGAAGAGGGGGTGATAGATGAACCCAAGTTCAAGCAGCTGGCTCGATGCCTGAAGCTGAAAGAGACTAACGATAAGGAACTGTTTATGGCTATATCTACTCGACAAAACACGATATAGAAACCCAAATTCAGGGAGTTCCTAAAATGATTTATTTACACTCACAACTAGCCACCATCACATATTTCACTAGCCACGCAGAACTCTTGAAACATTGTTCTGGGGGTTAGTCTGCTGATATCGTGTTCATTTTATTGGAATAGCTTTTACAAGGCGGCTGTCCAACCCTACGTATAATTGCTCGTACTGAAAAGATGGCTCTTACTCTTAGGGAGTCGGTGGCCGATGTTGATTATAGTATCCGCTATCGCAGTTTCTATACGTTCTGCATTATGGCTATACTTACAAATTGAAGTTATTCGTCTTTGTGGAGAGCCTAGATGATTTTAGGGATGACCGTCCGACAGGCTGAACACAGGGCTCTCTCACTAATCCGATGTATTTGAGAGGAGGCTAATACGACCACACATAGTAGTAGGAGTAGCTTAATTAAGTTCATAAGATAATTAACTATTCATCAACCTATTTCTTTAGTACGTTCTACTCGGTCTTCTCACGTAGCTATTCGTTAGTTAGTTAGAGCTTGGGTTGGGAGGGGAACAGGCAGGGATAGTGGGTCATTATCTTCTGGCTCTATTAGGATTGGCCGCAGAGTTAGTGCAGGGCTTGGAAAGTGGCGACAACTTCAACCTGGGTGAGTTTTTGGCTGACTAGAGAATGGGATATGAGATAGGAGAGAATGAGAGTGACGATAGGAGCTACCAGTTAGTTTTCGACAACACTGGATCCTGAGGTAAAGTATTGCACTCCGAAGGTTACCATACAGGCTGTGAGAGAGCAGAACACCAAAAAGTGGTTTCTCAGGTACTCAAGGCTTTAGATAACAGATTATTTGACTTTTCTAGATTTCTGTAGAAGATAGTAGAGTTTGAGTTATTAACTGTAGGTTGAGGCATAGGGGAAGAGAGCGATGACTTAGTCATGGAGGTATCTGATAACTGTTGCGTATAACCATAGGAAAGGGAGGATAACAGGGTGCTGCTGGAAATACCGAACTGAACTGTTGTCTTGGTCAAGTTGGGAGAATAGCCAATATAAGAATGAACAGACTATTTTGAAGGGGTAGAAAAGTGTATGTAGAACTGCAGTCACAAACAACTCTCCACTGTGTATTATCAGACATTTGAAGTTCTGACAGAACTGAATTAACAAATCAGTACGCTTAGTTCGGAGGTAAAACTCACTGCTATTTTGAGGTAGTGAGCTTTCTAGATAGTTTTGATGCTTATCAGCAGAAGCAGAATACTCAAGGAAAGAGTTATATATCTGATTGATTAGTATTATAAAGTGTTGAGGATGTGACCATCGATTACGCTGCTGCCTATCTGCTAGATGTGGGAGTTACTGAGGCCCATTATGGCACTGGTTCCAAAGAATACGATTAGGAGGAGTTGACTCAATACTAGGACAAGGGACGAAATAGTATGCCGACTGTAGAAGGCAGAAGCGATATCTTAAAGATTGCTGAGCTGTTTGATGGTTTTGTATTGAATGGCATTAACAACGATGTAAAGACTCAGCAACCCAACAGATAGGAAACCAACCGTTTTATAGGTAATGACACCGCCAAACTGACATTAGGATGGCCATACACCGAAACTACAGTACTTGGTTTAGTTGTCGTAGAAGGTCTTAAGCGTGATGGCAGTGATAAGCATGAGAATCAGTATGTTAAGACCGAACACTAGAAATCCGAATACCTTTAGGCACTTGGAATTGTTCATACAGAATGTATTGACTAAAATGGCGAGGATACTGGAGAATACTAACCCCACCAATATACTTACCAATGAATTGCCCACGTCTGACGCAATCCGATTAACTTTGATTTAGGGTTGGTTAAGATGGGTATTCAGTACACCACTAGAAATTGGTTAGTAAGGCATGCAATACTTACCTTTGTTGGATGCTTGTATGGTTTTATAACAAAGATGAAGCTGAGAGTATCTATTGTACGAGATACCCTTTTCGTCGTAAAGACAAATGGTGTCGGCCTGCATAAATTAATCAGAGTACCACTGCAGTAGGGCACTTTGCAACACATATTGAAAACTATGGACTTGAGAGGATACTAGGAAAATAGAGGTAAGGCTTCCCTTCCAGCTAATTTTAGTTGCATACCATCCCTCTGAAATCCACTCCTTTGGTAACCCTCCCCATAATAGAGTTCATAAATGCAAAGAACCATAGCCCTAGACAGCACAACACAAATAGAATGCACATAGCAAAGAATCCTTTGTTTTTTATTTTGCCTAGCTACATGCTCTTGGCTTCAGCAGCTGCACTACTGGATTATTTATCTTCTTTCTTGACCTTGTTTATGTAGGAGTCGTCGGTAATGGCGGCCAACCTTCTCTACCACTCGTGCAATTTGGCCTACTAGTCCATATTGTAATATAAAATGCATAGATTGTCACAAACGCTTTATGTTTAAAAAACCTTCGCCTCCGTGCTCACCGTTATAGGCGACACTTATCCTAGCTCTGGGTGGTAGAGATAGCATCTCGGTAGTGTAGAACCCAACCAGCTATCTCTGTTTTTTCTTCTTTCCTAAGGACTATTTTTACTAACTGCTTCCTTTGCTGACTACAGTCTCCCCGTTGACCACTATACTCATAATGGGGCGACTGCGACAGAAGAAGCAAACTGTGAGCTAGTATTGTCCTGAAGCGAGGGTGACTATGGAGGTTTTATCTTTATCCCAGAGGAAGTTGTCTGGTAGTAAATTAACACTCTATGACTCCCAAGGCACTAATGAGCCTGCTTTGATTTATCCTGACCTCCATAGCCACCTACCAACTATGTTTTAGGAACAGATGGTCTAGTTCATAGCAGCTTGCTCCTGGACGACTACTTTGAGCTACTAATCGTTCACTTTGGTGTCGAGTTGCTAGTGGATCTATTTGAGGGCTTTGTTGACTTATTAAATGTCTAGGTTAGGGGAGAGGTACTTGGTTTGGAATCGGCCAGAACGCATACGTCTTTGATGTTGGCTTTATTGGCAATCTATCGTTGGAAGGATTAGAGCTTTTTACGGATTTCGATCAGGTCGTTCTAGTATTAGGACAGGTTCAGTTTGTTGTGCAAGTCGCTCAGCACCTTGTCGACAACTCTCCGGCATTACTAGACTTACTTCCTTACTTTCTTGCCCACGTCTTAGGTATGGGAGTGTTAACCCTTGTCCAGTTTCTTACCCATAATGGCTGTCGTCTGCACTATCTGTGTAGATAGCTAGGCGATACTGGTTGATAAGGACTTCTAAATTGTCGATATGACTGAAATGGTATCCTGCTTCTATTAGGATATCCTAGCAGTTAGGGCTGCCTACCATTTGTTGAGGGCGATCTGTACCTCCTGGGATTCCAGCTTTTCCTCCAGATTGGCTACCATATTGCCTTTAAACTAGAAGAACTCCTTTTTGTCTAGGCAACGACCATTAACCTATTATGTTCTTCTCCTGACATCGTCAATCTATTAGTAGAGTTTATCCTACTTACGCTTCCACTGAGCCACATCAGTCACAAGCTATTTAAGAAGGATGTTGGAGTTATCGTGGAGTTAACGGAGTTTAGAGGAGCTTTATTACATTGCAGATTTAGTCCATTGTTTGAGTTTGGTGAGCTATTACATAATGTCGTATTTCAGGGTGGTAAGTATTTGTGGGGAGACGTCTGGTTTTGAGCTTTGAGAGAGCAGGTGGGTTACTGTCTATTGCATGAGCTACAGCTTCTTTTTAGTGGAGGAAGATTCGGTCTAGCCTACCCTCATATCGATGTCTGTCAGCTGCTTCTCGACCTTCACCTTCAGCTACTCTAAACTTTGCAATACAATGTCTATCTAAGCCTTGTCGCATTTATCGGTCAATGAACTGGCAAATAGGCTCATATCGCTTTTATCACATTTGTTTTAGATGACTTGGGTGAGTTTCTCAATAGTCGAAAGATCGACCTTCGTCTCTAGGTTGCTGACAATATACTCTAAATCAGAAATATCGGCCTTCTTAGATAGATAAAGATCGAGGTCATTTTTACTCAGCTTCTTCTGCAGGCTAGTTGTGAGAACCTGCTTACTAACCTTCGTTTACAGAGCTGCATTGATCTAATTTATGTTAGCTTTCTGATCGACAATACTTAGTAGTTATTGGAATTCCCCTATGCTTACGAATCCTGATAGCTTTTTATTCATTTATCTCTGCATCTACTCTATACGGGATGTTACGTGTCCCTCGCTCCTTTCAGGTGGTCTTTAAGGTTGCCTCATGATAATCTGTTTGAGATCATCCACATTGACTTTATTAGTCATTATCTGTTGCACATCCAACCGGGTACAGTAATCTTTCATCACTGTATGAAACTCATTGATTGAGATCTTGGATTCCATAACATTACTGATCTATGCGATAGTTCTGGAGACATCGCTTGTATTAGCTTTCAGCGATAAACCAGTCGTCAGTTCTGCTTTACTAGCCTAAATAAGACACTATTTACTCGGGTGGGCATAGCTGTTTTAAGCTAGCGGATAGATTAGGATTGGATCTTAACTACATCGGTAAGTGCTTTAAGGGTGAGTTTGACAATATCATCGATACCCTTCCAATCAGCATTCCCCTAAGTTAGAGTGGTAGTACGTGAAGGAGATCCTCAACTATGCTGGTGGAGAAGGGATCGAAATCGGGTTCTCTGAGTTTAGTTTTGAAGGGAGCTTTCATTTGAATTGGAAATATTGTGATAACTGTTCGGACTATAAAATATATCTTATGGCCTCACAAGCAACTAAGTGTGTCAGCACTGCTATTAAGGCTATGATAGGGAAACCAGCACCTGCTTTCAAGTCTATGGCTTGGTGCTCTCCCAGCCAGTCCTTTAAAGAGGTGTCGCTGGATGACTACAAAAACAAGTATCTGCTGCTGTTCTTCTACCCTCTGGACTTCACGTTCGTATGCCCCACTGAAATCATCGAGTTCTCAAATAAAACCAAAAGCTTTAAGTAAACTAATTGTGAGGTGTTGGGATGCTCAGTTGATTCCCACTTCTCGCATATGCATTGGGCAAAGACACCTAAGAATGAGGGTGGACTTGGAAATATTGAGTTCCCTCTGTTGGCTGATGTCAGCAAAGAGGTAAAGTATTGGTTATTTAGATCTCTACTAACTATGGGGTACTCGCTGGGAATGGTGTTGCCTTCAGAGGAACATTTATTATCGACAACAACCATATTTTAAGGCATCTGAGCATCAACGATCTGGGAGTGGGAAGAAACGTAGATGAGTACCTTAGACTGGTGAAAGTAAACCATAGTTTAGTTAGGCCTTCCAATACAACCAGAAGCACGGAGAAGTCTGTCCAGCTTCATGGAAACCCGGAGACAGAGCCATGACCCCAGACGTAAAATCTGACAAGCTGAAGAGCTACTGGAGCGAGGTTCACGCTAAGAAATGATTATAAAGAATATTATGGTATTGACTATTTTCAAACAATCATTAGCAGTTGAGTTTCATATCGAAGGAGGATAGGGCGATTCCGAAGGCTTGGAGAGGCGAGAAGGGAGTGGAGAATTACAGGCTAAACTTAGTCTTGTTGATTTTTCCGAATACTAAAGAGTTGGTGGCCTAGGCTTTGTCAGTGGCCTGATCGTAGGCTACTAAAATGAAGTTTTTTATGGAAGCCTACTTGACTCTTCCGCCGAAGTTGAGAGCGTACGATTTCAGTTTTTAGCTCCATCGAGGTTACTTATTCTTGTAGGTTGATATTGCTGTAGGGTATTTGGCTCCTACATCCCATAATGTTTGACTTTCGTCAATCTTAAAGACATTTTATGGGTATTGGCTGGTAATGCTAGGTACCTTGACATTTATCCTTCGAGGACCCTTCAATCCTAGGAAGTTGTTTTAGTATTCGATATTTGCTAAGGTAGTTCTCCAATCCTTCTGCACCTTGGTTGATTTAGGATTTTAGCCACCGCTGTACACAGTGTACATCGAACCTACGAAATTACTTCTAAGCTTTCCCATGTAATACGGAGACTTTTTACTCATCTATCTGTTCATAGAGATGTGAAGGTTGCAGCCAACACTAGACTGAGATTAGGCGCATAATAGGGGTCTCATATCGTCTAGGTACATCTGGTACCTGTTGACGACTCCCTATGTGAATCTTCGTATTTAGCACTGCATGACAGTTCCCTTTGGCAGAGGTTTGTTGTAGAATACCTTGAGGTTCTACTCAGAGTCTATTTGAATTGTGAATATTGTGGGTGTATCTGATTGGTTGGCATCAACAGGCTTTTTAGATGTATCAGCAGATTGAGCTGGAGGGGTATTAGGTTTTTTGGGGTTTTATGCTAGTGGAGGTTTAGGCTTTTATTGTATTATTGGTTTAGGCTGGTCGACCACCTTAGGTTACTATTTTTGCTTTTAAGTGCTGTTTGATTTCACTAGGTTGGGCTAATCATCAGAAGATGACTAAAATATTTGTCTTTTGTTTTTCCTCTGAGGTTTGGTACTTGTCTCTCCAGTCCTTTTCCTTCTTATCTAGGATACCAGCTATTAGAGGGACTTCTCAACCTATTTTGTTTAGGTACCTCCCTCATAAACCTGTACTTTATTACCTTGCTTCTGAGGAGTAATTTGCAATTATTCTACAGACTCCTGGAGGGAAGCATGCTGAATGGTAACAGCTGATTCGGAGGGAGCTACAATAGATTATTCGTAGTCTGGTTGCTAATCGCCTGCATAGTATACTTTGTACCATAATACATCGAATTTTTGATGAAGTTGGTTGTCTTATTGAGGCTTAGTCGTTACTGCATTTAGTTAGTTTTGTTGAGGATGAGGCTACATCGGAGAACAGCCATCGAGTTATCGAACCCACCCTTACCATCCTCTTAATCATCGATTCCCACTATCTGCTGGGCATTCTTCTATTCGGAGGACTCTCTTTGTCTGGGAGCGAGAATTTCTTGGGGTTCATCATCCTCAAAAATATCTCGTTCTAGTTTAATAGATTATTGTACTTCGACGTTGAGGACGAGCTTTGGTTGGGATTTCGGACGTTTTTTCATCGAGCTCCATCGAATAAATATAATAACTAAAGTTAGGAACTGCTAAGAGTCCGTTATATATTAGCAGGTTTATGTTCTGTTATGGATTTTAGATATCATAGAATTTAAACTCAACCGATTACAATATGATAAGTAGCCATCCTAAGAGAGCAGGGCTTAGACAAAGCTCCAGACTCATCCCCACTCAAATGGATATTGAGGAGCCCCTGCCCAGATCATTCAGTAAAGAGAGAGTTACCAGAAATTTCGGTACAAACATCATCAATCAAATTCCGAGGGGAGGGCGTATCAAGCCTACCCAGAAGTTGGCTGTCAAAAGTACGAAGTCTACTGCTAGAGGGAATGAGGGAAGACTCAGCCTGGTGGAGATGTCCCGAATGTCATAGGTTGAGATACCATTGAGGAAGAGTGAGACTTCTCTTTATGAGGAGTCAATCAACAATCAGCTCAAACTGGATTAGGCTCTGTAATACACTCGAATTGACTTCCTGTCGAGGCAAAACGATTTGAGTGAGGTGATGAGGGGCGAGTTGGTGAGTTGGATGATTGAAATAAGTACTACGTTTGGGTTGAAGGATGACACTATCTTTATGAGCATCAATCTTTTGGATAGGTACTTGAGGGAATAACTGGTACCTAGACACCACTTTCAACTATTAGGAGCTACTTGTCTGTTCATCTCCTGCAAGTATGAAGAGATCTACCCACCTCACATAAACAAGTTTGTGGAGAATGCTGGAGGTACCTGCAACAAATACGATATTCTACAGATGGAGTCTACGATAGTTTTGAGTTTGAATTTCAAACTCATCAGTTGCACATCTTTGAGATTTCTCGATATGAAATATCTGTAGGCGGGGCTTGGGGTCTAGCTATCTCCCTATAAGAACCTTGCTGAGTTTCTGCTTCTTATGACCCTCCCTGAATACCAGATGTGCTGGCATAGACCTAGCACTTTAGCATTAACTGCACTTTGTCTGAGTTGTAGTGTGCTGCAGAATAGAAGGATTTAGCCGGTGGCCCTAGGAATTAACGATGGGAATGTGAGTGTGGAGTAGTTTAAGCACTGCTTTGCTCAGATGCTCCAAATATATAATAGGAGACAGTAGGGTAGATTCAGTACTACACGAAGGAGATTCGCAAAGAGGGAATATTTCGATGCAAGTATATATTGAAGTGGCTATGTATTAGCCGCATTATTACTTTAATTTCTGATATAAGTTAATTCCAAATGGAGAAGTCTGTGCAGTAACTCCTTAGAGATTAAATTGGGAGGGGTCTGGATTATTAGTAGCTGCCACCGATGGTAGAGGGAAGAGACAGTAGTGTGCCTCATGCACCCAAGAGAAACCCTAAGCTCTCGCTAGAGGAGACAAAACAAGCTTTGAAGAATTCGCTCAGGTATTTTCCCAAAAAGTGGCATTCGGTATTGGCTCCTGAGTTTGCTAAGGAGCTGAAGGTAAATTATAGGTTATGGTAGGATTACGGACACATCTACATGTACAGGTTCAGACCAACATCATATAGGATGAAGGCCTACCCTGTCGGTTTCTACCCCTGTAGAACACAGCAGGCTGCCGCTGTCATCCACAACATTATGAACAATCTGGACCCGGAAGTGGCACAGTTCCCTCATTAACTGATTACATATGGTGGAAATGGAGCTGTCTTCCAAAACTGGGCTCAATTCAAACTAACCCTTCAATACTTGTCGAGGATGTCAGAAGAGCAGACACTAGTGATGACATCTGGGCATCCCCAAGGCCTTTATCCTTCCTCTGCTAATAGCCCCAGAATTGTAATTACTAATGGTATGATGGTGTTCAACTACAGCACCAAAGATCTTTACGAAAAATATTATGCCATGGGAGTTACCATGTATGGGCAGATGACTGCAGGTAGCTACTGCTATATTGGCCCTCAAGGGATAGTACATGGAACTACACTGACTCTATTGAATGCTGCTAGAAAGTATTTGGGAAAACAGTCGATGAAAGGACTTGTATTTATTACGTCTGGGTTGGGAGGAATGAGTGGGGCTCAACCCAAAGCAGCTGATATTTGTGGGTGTATTAGTGTTACAGCTTAGGTTATTGAGTCTGCTTTGGATAAGAGATTGAAACAGGGGTGGGTAAAAGAGAAGATTACAGATTTGGAGAAGTTGGTAGAACGGATAAAGGAAGCTAAAGCGAAGGAAGAGGCTGTTTCACTGGCATATTTGGGTAATATTGTGGATGTATGGGAAAGACTGGCGAAGGAAACTAATAATATTGTTGATCTTGGATCTGATCAAACATCACTGCATAACCCATTTTCTGGTGGTTATTATCCTGCTGGGATTACAGTTGAGGAGTCCCAAAAGATGATGGTTGAACAACCATAACAGTTTAAAGAGAAGGTGTACTAATCACTCAGAAGACAGATTGCAGCTATTAATGACCTAACAGCAAAAGGAATGAGATTTTGGGATTACGGAAACTGCTTCCTGTTGGAGAGCTCTCGAGCTAAGGCTGATGTAATGAAGAAAGGAGCCATTAATAAATTTAGGTACCCTTCCTATGTTGAGGATATAATGGGTGATATTTTCTAACTGGGATTTGGACCTTTCCGATGGATATGCGCCAGTGGTAAACACTCAGACCTGGTTAAAACTGACAAAATAGCTGAAGGTGTGCTGACTGAAATGTCTGATAAAGCACCAACAGAGATTAAAGGGCAGCTAGAGGATAATATTTTATGGATAAAGCAGGCCGAAAATAACAAACTTGTGGTTGGTTCAGAGGCTAGAATATTGTATGCTGATGCTGCTGGAAGAGCAGAAATGCTTAGAAGGTTCTCGATTGCTATCAAAAATGGAGAGTTGTAGGGGCCTGTCATTTTGTCGAGAGACCATCATGATGTATCGTCGGCTGATAGCCCATTTAGGGAGACTGCATCGGTTTATGATGGAAGTATGTTCTGTGCTGATATGAGCGTCCAAAACTTTGTAGGAGATGCTATTAGAGGGGCAACATGGGTGGCACTGCACAATGGAGGAGGAGTAGGATGGGGCTAGGTTGTTAACGGTGGGTTTGGGATTGTACTGGAAGGAAGAGAAGGTGAGTTGGAGAAACTTAAACACTACATGACATGGGATGTTTACAATGGAGTAGGTCGAAGAGGCTGGGCAGGAGGATAGAAAGCAAATTGGAATTTGGACCAGTAGACAAACAGAAACCCTGGGCTCGTAGTGACACGCACAAATGTAGCAGAAGACTCTCTACTGTAAGAATTGATAAGATAATGATGAGTACATCGATCAGTTATAGGGCTTTCTGTCGTATTTGGTTCTGGCGTATTTATTTTCGTGTATTTTGGCCAGGTCCTCCCTCTTGCTTCTCTAAATCTACTCCATATATTTGATCATCTCGAAGGTGTCCTTTACTACCAAGGAATCTTATGCCTTGTTTATTTGGTCAACACCTCTCTGATGGACTGGTCTCCTAGAATACTATTATGCTTAGGTTATCCTACTTATCCGGGATAACCGTTATTGGTTGGGTTCGACCGCTTGTGTTCTGTTTGGAGTGGTTGTTCGGCCAGGGGATTTACCAACTCTTATTGATCCTTACTTCTTTTATGTAGTTTTAATAGCAGGGTCATCCTAATAGCTTTTCAACAGTCTCTTCAAAGGAGAGCTATCATTTATTGTGTATTTAGAGGGTCGTGAACTCCTTGTACTGGGACTTTTACTTAAGCTTTTTTTGGGTAGTTGCGAACTGTAGGCAGATACACTATCAACATCATACTGCTTCGTCTATTTGTATTCTGGAAGCAGGTCTCCAATCTGGACTTTGACCAGCTTATCCATCACTATAATCTAGTTTGAATAGTCTATCGATTTAAGATGTTCAGTACGCCGGAAATCTCTCACCTATTTGGCAGGGAAACCATATCCTCGAAGAAACTCAATATCCTTCGATTTGCTGAAATGCCCAGACTTATACTGGTTGTTACCAAAATCATAGGCCACTCCCCATCCCTTTAGAACCCCATCAACGAATATACCGTCATGAATTTAGTCTTATACGTAGAGACGGCCTAACCCGTTCAATTAAGTGCTCTTAAAATAGCCGAAGTTATAAAGAAGTTCGTTCTTGAATATTACTCCTAATCCCTACCCTACATTCCTCTCCTCGTTCAAAAACCCGTAGTATCGGTAGACTGCATTAATTTACAGCTATCCGAATGGAAACTCAATAGGGGATAAATCCAGTTGGTAGGAAATGAACTTTCTGAGGCCGATTACCTGTGAGGGGAAGTTTTTCTTAATGAGCTAGAATACAGTTTGTCTATTGTACACCCCCTTCTCTAATATCTAAGTTCTCTTTCCGTTTTTAAACTTCGCCATCTGGTACTTATCAGTAGAAGTGAGGAGACTGACATCGTGCACCAGGTTCTTGTGGAAGAACCCACAGATAGTTAGATTTTAGTCCACCTGAACTACGTTGAATCCTTATAGCAGCCCTTCAGCCATGTACCCGTATGCTTGAGAGTTTTAGGTGAGGTAGGCATACCACCCGTGTAGCCTGTTATTCTGCCATTGCCCTGAGTTATAGGGAAGGACTACCAATTATTATGCTGGAGTCGTCAGCGATTATGAGTCCGAGACCTGTTCGTCGGTAGGAACTTAGCAGTGACTGTTGCATGCCGTTTCGGAGTTCGATGAATTTGGCAACTAGCCCCACATTCTCCTAATCCATGAAGATTACTAGATAAAACTAAATGTATTATGAGGGTGTATTAATAAACTGGGTATCAGTTATGAGGTCATAATCCATCGTAATAGTTGTTGTAGTCGAGTACCATATCGTTTATGTTTTAATTGTTCTGAACTATTTATTTGACCTTCTGGCTGAACTATCGGTTAAGGTTGAGCATTTAGGCGTACTTTTGCTGGGAGACGAGGAACTGGTCTTAGGAGGGTTAAGCTCCGATATTTAGATTCTTGAATTTGAGGGTTACTTGGGAAAGGGCCATCAGCTTAGCCAGTAAAGTTTTGTTTCTTATGCAGGCTACCTCCTACAGTTCAGTTACGAAGTATTGGTGCTAAGCTAGGAACTCGTAAAAGTTGGTTAGTTTCTGCATCTTCTACTGGAATCTGTGCCATAAGATCTAAATACGGGTGAGGACTTCAGAAAGGAAACTAGTGGCGAAATTTTGGATAGCACTCCGGAAGCCAAAATACTTAGCGGGAAGCATTTTAGCAATCTTGCGCTATGTCCAAAGCTTCTTGGAGATGTATTAGAGGCGTTTTAGTTTGAGGAGGAAGTTGCAGATTATGCTGTAACGGTCCATTATTTACTGGGGGAAGACTAATACCAGAGGGTATTAGAGTCGGCAGTCGAGACTGAAAACATCCCAACCTAGGTACCCCATCTAATTAACTATGAATCTCCAGAATAAAGGTTTGATTACATCTTACGGAAGGTACCTGGAGCTACTACTTTTAACAGCGTTATCCAATCCACATTTGATGGTATGTGCTGATATCAACCCTACCGACTTATCCAGTTCATCACCTATAGCCTAAAGAAGCTCCTGTATGAAATCACCCTGTCCTAAGAGCATAAACTGTTTGAGACACATCAAGTGAGTTTCAACTTTCTTGCGAATAAAGAATAGTTAATTTGGGGATTTCTTGTCAAATCGGAAATACTCGGAGCATTTGGACTTGATAGCTTAAAGAGCACCTTGGAGCCCTATTTAGAGCATTATGGCGAAGTCACTGAGAAACTTTGGTTATTCTCTGATTGATAGTGCCTTTCTGAGGAACCTATCCTCCTCCTATTCCATTTTAGTGCTATCTTAACTAAACCTAATACACTCGAATGCACCCTCTAGTCGAAGGCCCATACCGAAAGGAACACTTTAATCACCAACCAGATCATTTGTTATTTTCTGATTGGATAGGTGCATCTTGGATAGTCTTTAAGATATTCGAGGGGCTTTGAACTTCTTAATTACTCTTTATTGTTTTTTGGGCTGAGAGAATCTTTTAACTGTCTACTATAATTTGGAGAAGGCTCCGTTGATATTGAGATCATCTTTGACTTTCTGTTGGTCCTGCTATTTAGAAAAACAACAGAGGATTCTTATGAACTTACCACTAAGGAATATGTCCTGTTATTGGTCTCTCATAAAGGTGGGGATCATCTGCTTACCCTTTCTAATAGTGATTCCTTAAAGCAGGTTATGGGACTACTTATCAGATACCGAAGTTGGAGCAACTACTATAAAGAACTCACCGTATGGATCGATCAGCTATCTTCCTTTGAACCAACCCTTAACAAACTATAGGTATCTTAACAGAGGACTACAGAATAACTTTAACACTGTTTTAGACCGTTCGGAAGCAATTTGCTAATGCTACAATTTTTGGAAGAGCTCGAACATTACATTTAGGAGGTGTGCTGCAGAACTATTACAGTCTTTCTGGGTTTAGTTTAGTAGGCATCTCTTTACAATGCCTAATAGAAGCTCGAAGGTACCAGTATCCTCATCGACTATCGCTTTCAATTTTAGTAGGGTGACTGGTTAGTCAGGAGCGAACCTCGAGGAACTGAGGTGGCTCCTATTAAACTTTCCTTGTTGATACTCCACTATGTTCAATATGGAATTGTATTTTTATTTTAGCTATCGAAGGTACTACCTTACTTCCATAATGAAATTGCTGACAACTACGCTCTGTTTCTGGAAGAGGACCAGCAGCTTGTTTTAAATGTATTTGATTTTGTTACTGAACTGTACGAACGAGGTGAGGACATTTTAAAGACAGAGGGGAGTGAGGTGACTTACTTGAGGGCAGTTGGCGATGCTAAACCCTTACTAACTGTGGTAGTTGTAGCTTTTGCTCTCCATGCCGAGTATGAGAAGGAGGGAGTCTTCGACCAGGTCTCGCTAGGTATGGAGGATGCTGGGGATGTATGTATGGGATGGTTTATTTACTCGGTGGAAACTGGTCAGCAGAGAGTTGGGCTCAGAGAGAAAGGACCCTAATCGGTATTAGGAGCGATCTGTTTGACTGGTCAGCAGCATATTTAAATTCAAATATGATTGTAATAAGAGATTAATTAATTACTTATGGAGCCTGTTGAAAAGGAAAAACAACCACCTAAAGAAGTTTATCGCTGCAAGACCTGCAGGAAGGTGCTATTTACGGAGTTCATTCATAATGATAAGGGATGCAGTTCCTATTTCATTGAGCAACCGTAGTGGCTGCCGACGGAAGAGATATCTTCGAATGATAACAAACTGAGCTGTCCGAAGTGTAAGAACAAGATAGGGGAAGTTGTGTACTCTGGAAAGAAGTGCAACTGTATGAAATGGATTAGTCCAGGGATTCAGATCCATGTCAATAAGGTGGACAAAATCAATAACTTGTTTTGATGCTGTATAGCTGTGAGGCTGTATGTATGGTTAAATGGAATACTACACAAGACACAAGTATATATGTTGCTTGGTGAAGAAAGTTTAAGTTAGTACTAGCAAATGTATTAGTTACTAAATATAAATACGCATTTTAATTATGTCCTCTTTACATTTTGTCATAAGTTTTTGGTAATTATGAAGCTAATAAAAGAGCATAGTTTATAAAAGAGATAACTTCCCATTAATTTAAATAGGCTCTACATTATAATTTCAACATTAACAAATGGAAGCAAAGGAAGAGCAGGAGAACCAAATGGCTATAGAAATGTTCAAGCTCAAAAAGCTGTTCAAACGGCTCGAGAACGCTAAAGTGTAAGTTTGTATTTGATGTAGGACCGGAAGTGTTGTTACTATTGTTATTCCGCCCAAGAAGCAAATCTCTGAAATCACCAACATGCTCACAGCAGAGTCAGGAAAGGCCTCAAACATCAAGGATAGAAACAATCGTAACTCTGTGGTAGATGCCCAAACATCGGCAAGATAAAGGCTCAAACTCTACAATAGGACTCCCAACAACGGGCTCATCCTATTCTGTGGGTACATTATGGAGGACACTGGCACAACTGAGAAGAAGTTGCTCATAGATTTCGAACCATTCCGACCAATCAATCTGTCTGTGTACGATTGTAACTCTAAATTCTATCTGGAGGATATCAAGAACGAACTGCTAATGAACTAGCCTCCGTTTGGGTTCATTGTTGTGGATGGATCTGGCGCTCTATATGCCACTCTCCAAGGAAACGCGAAGGATATTCTTACTAAATTTACTGTTGAACTTCCCAAGAAGCATGGACGTGGAGGACAGTCTTCCGTTCGTTTTGCTCGTCTGAGAGTTGAAAAAAGGCACAACTATCTGAGGAAGGTATGTTAGGTAGCAGCGAATTGCTTTATTACTGAGAATAAGTGTAATGTGCAAGGACTTATTTTGGCAGGTAGCGCCGATTTCAAGAATGATTTGAGTTCAACAAGTATGTTCGACCCTAGACTGCAAACTAAGATAGTAAGCATAGTTGATGTTTGCTATGGGTTTGAAAATGGGCTAAATCAAGCTATTGAACTTGCCCAAGAGGCTTTACAGAATGTCAAGTTCGTTAAGGAAAAAGAGCTGATTCAGAGTTTCTTTGAGGAGATTAACCTGGACTCAGGAATGGTGGTTTATGGAATAAAGGACACTATAAAACTCCTATTGACAGGGTCAATTAAAAAGATCGTGTGCAATGAAGGTACAAATACAATTAATTCAGCATTGGATCTCTTCAGGGTTCCTGTTAGAAACAGATAGACTGGATAGGAGAGTTGCCTGTATCTAAATTCACAGCAACTTGTCGACAGTAAGTCATATGAGGACAACGGAATCGAATTGGAAAGGACATCCCCATAGAATGAGCAGCTCTCTGAGTGGTTAGCAGTCCACTACAAGGACTTTGGAGCAGAGTTAGCATTCGTGACTGATAAGTCTCCTGAAGGTACCCAGTTCCTGAAAGGATTTACAGGGTTGGGTGGATTTTTGAGATACAAGATGGATGTCGATCACTTGTTGGGTGAGCAAGAGGAATGGACCGGCGACGATGACGACTTTATTTGATCTATAAAAATGAATAATTACAAAGACTTTTAATAAATTTACAGACAAACATTTCGTTCGAACATGTGTTCAGAGCAAGCAAGTGTTAGAGGGCAGTAAGACACAAATTAAAAGGTTTGTTGAGTAATTTAATATTAACAGATCGTTAAATGAAAGAATCGGGAATGTCTGTTGTAGACATCTGCAAACATTCGATAGATTTAATGGCGTAGCAGAAAGAGATTAAGATGTAACGCAGAAAGCTGGAAGGGCAAAAGATTCCTGGACGGTTCACCCATAAGAAAAAACCATTATAGGAATTCGACGAAAACTCAGGCCTTCGAGAGATCATTAAGACCAATCTACTGTACCAGAAAAGTCTCAAAAACTGGTCGATATAACTGTAGTCCAATGTGGTGAAGCTTACTTAATTAAATGAAAAACTTAATGTGGCCAACCATTCTCTCAAGGCATAGAATTAGTCACTGAAGGAACGTATAGAAGAGCTAAAATACTAAAATTAGTTACTGAGGAATAAGGATGGGAACTCCAGTCGAGGAATTCTTTCTTCAATATATGAGGAGGGTCTCCGTGATATTCTAATAACGGCTGAGGAGCAGGAAGCTGAAGGTTTAGAAGGAGTGTTCTTCAAATGCAAATTCGACTGCCATACAAACGTTCGAGCTTTGTATGTTGGGATGCTACAGCAATCACAAACTAGAATAATATTACGGCAGATTATGCAGGAACTAGAAATCGATGAATGTTACAAATTACTGCCGCTACTGCATACTAATTAGTTCTGGGCGGAGATATCTCGTAACTTTTTGGATATTCTGGACAAAGGAGAGATAGAGGATATTTAAGATTTCAAAGAATATGTGAACAGGTGTCCTCTGTTGGATCTGCTCTTTGTTTCTGGCCTTCGAAGTCGAATATAATTCCTAACAACTAATTACGACAGTCCGGTCTAGACAATTCAATTGTATACAGCTCTCGCTAATAGCTTTGGTATGTCTTTTCAAAAGGAGACGACACCTAGTTTTTAAGTGTACAAATTTAGTGGCCCAAGCTTTGCTTTCAACGTTTATCTCAGCGACTAGAATGAATATTTAGTTAAGATAACATAGATTTGCCGTAGCAATATGGAAGTAATGTCGGAGCTTTAAGGCAGCATAAACTTTTCCTAGGGACGTAACAGCGAAGCAAACGTTAGAAAAAGATGGGTCGGAGAGTTTTCGCCAAGCATCGGCCCCTGATTATTTTGCATTGTATTATATACACATAATTTGATGTTCAATAGTGAATATATATGTAGGTTGTAAGTATCGTATATAAATTTGATTTTTAAAAACATGTCAAAGAACAAGCAGATGGAACTGTAAATCGGGGAAGGGGTGGTTTTCTTCTTGATAAGGCAGAGGTTCTGGCAGTCGCTGTAGGAAGCCTGCAAGTAGTGGTACAAGAAAACCAACGATCCTTTCTACGTATTCTGGAAGGCTTTTGCTGCATTCAAATTGAAAAATACAAATGATGCTATAAACGAACTGGCGACCATCCAGCAGAAGAAGGAGATAGCTGGCGCAGTCTACGCCGCCCTGATTTACTACCACAACCTCGCTAAGAACATCGATAGAGTAAATCATGGATTATTCAGGAATAACTTGATGCCTTGAAGAGCAAATAAAGGGAGGAGAGAATGAATGGAGCAGATAAGTCGTCCATCCTGGCCGCCTACTTCTACATAAATGTGGGCGAGTGGAGAAAAGCCACAGACATCATCACCGAGAAAAAATCAAAAACTATGGCTGTGAGATTGGCTAAGTGCTGGCTGGAGTTCCTCAATCCGGAGACTCCTCAGATTCAGGGAGGGTACTAGGCGGTTGAGAAGGAGGTTGAGGAGCTGTTTACTGAGAAGGACAAAGTGGTGCCAAAGATCTAGTTGTTTGTACTGAGGGCACAACTAGCTATGATCACTAAAAAGTATTAGATAGCCCTGTAGACAGTGAATTAGGGGACGGTGTTTTACCCTGACTTTATTCCACTGATGAACGAAAAGTGTAACTGTCTGCTGTCACTGACAGAATGGGAACAGTTCAATGAAGTATCGAAAGAGATACTAGCGAAGGATCCCTCTAACATATTGGCGATGAAATGTGCTGCTTTCAATGAGTTAGCTCGATAAGGCAATATTGATGGGACATATATGAGGTTGAAGCAGCTTTAGTCAACTATCGACAAAAAGTAAGGGAAAAACTCCAGTCTTATGTACGATCTATGTCAGTTGTTCTCTAGAATTTGTGGGAGAAACGCCAAGATTATTAATTTACTTCAGACTTGGATTCAAAAATGTAGGAAATTGGAACCGATGGATGCCAACTATGCTGTATAATCAGCCTAAGAGTATCTGATGCTGGGATAACACTAAAAAGCATTTGGTTTGTTCAGTTAGGCATTGTCGATTGATTAAAGTAAGGTGGAGGCTATTACTGGGATGATCCAGTGCAAAATACTGCAGGGAGAAGTGGACGATATCGATACAGAAATCGAATCTCTCAATCTTATGCAAGGGACAGAGGGAAAAACCAGTCAGTCTGCTTATTTGGAAGCACTCCTCCAAATTAAAAAACCAATTTAATCGCAATAGAGCTTCCTTAATGCTCTTAGGTTTGCAGATAACGCTCTAAAGATCCAGATAACCTACAGTAAGACACTTTCTGGAGGGTTTTCTCTGTATACCAATTTAAATCCTGACTTCCTGTTTAGTCTTTCAGAGCTATACCTCAGTCAGATCTCCATGAAGTAGATGAACCAACGATCTGAGAACCCCAGCCCAACCCAACCTGTAGGCAAAGGATTGAAACTACTTTAGACTATCACGAGACAAGTACCAGGATTTTTACCTGCTTATATGCTAATAGCGAAGGGTAAGCTGGCAGTAGGAAATGAAATAGATGCAGCTGCAGCAGTAAATAAGGTGCTTGATATGGACAATAAAAACGAAGAAGGATGTATTTTAGATGCGATGATCAAAGCGAAGAGGAAAGAATACGAGGGTGCTATGTCGAGTCTACAGGATGCTATAGGGCATAATTTTAAGATTAAAGAGAATCCACTATTTTTGTTGATAAAGGGAGAGATAGAGTTTGAAATGAAGGATTATGTATCGGCTACTCTAACCATGGAACAAGCTTTTAATCTACCAGCAATAAAAAATAAGGAAGCGCTGGCCAGTTCCAAGAAGTACAGGGTGTTGTGTTTTTCGGAGAAGGATAGATGTGCTATTTATTTGCTTCTGGCAAAGTGCTTTACAAAAAATAAAAAGTTTAAGGAGAGCAAAGCTATTATGGATCAGGCTATTAGAGAGTTCGTGGGTACCACTGAACAGGGAGGTGTTACCCTGACCAATGCTTTGATAGCTACTTAGACAGGTGACATTAAAAAGGCTTTAGGTATATTGAAGAGTGTTAGACCGACAGATCCTTACTTCGCTTAGAGTCGGAAGATGCTGGCTGATATCAATCTTACCCATTTGAAGAGCAGGAAGAATTACGCTAGGTGCTATTACTAGCTGATAGAGGCCAACCCTACATTTGAGAATTACAAGATGTATGGTGACGCTTTACTGAGTATCAACTAACCAGAAGATGCTTCTATCGCCTATTAACAAGCATTTAAGCTGAAGAGCGACCACGAAGGAATAATTAGAGATTTAGGGAGATCGTATTCGATGTCTCATGACTATGATCGAGCGATTAAGTTTTACGAAAGTAACAACAGCAAGCTTTAAAGGCTAGATCTTGTGCTGGATTTAGCTAAACTGTACATCCAACTGAAAAGGTTTGAAAAAGCAGAAGAAATACTAACTCCTGATAAGTTGGGCGATGAAAACCAGAGTATTGAGAAGCTGAAGCAGGGGGTTGAAGGGTACTACACACTGTACAGACTTTTTATTAAAAAACAGGGGCATCTTGACTACTCTCCGAACGATAATGCTCGTAAATGCATTAAAAAATGCCTATTTTTCCAAACAAACGTTCTGGAAAAGAGTAAAGCTTAGGGAGGGAACGTTGCTGAGTAAAGGAGAATACTGGCAGACTATTTCTATTAGGTAGCTAACTACACAAACAGCTATTAGAAGGGGACCGAAGCTTCGATCAAAATGCTTAATGAATGTCTCAAGCACTAGCCTTAACATCAGAAGGCTCTGTAGCTGATAGCTTCAATCTACCATAAAACAGGAGATGTTTAGAAATGCCAACACCATTGTGAAATGTTGTTGAAGATAAACCCTAAAAATGACCAGGCTAGTTTCCTTCTGACTGAGATTATGTTGAACTCTAACCAATATTAAAAGGCTATTGAACAGTTCAAGAAAATACTGACGGATAAGCCGAATAACTATCCAGTGTTGGCGAAATTGATCATTTTCTTTAGGAGGAATAACTAGTTAGATAAGGCGAAGACTTATCTGGACGCTGCCCAAGCTAAAGCTTCTAATACTAATGATGCGGGGTTGTGCTTCTGTAGGGGGTTGTATAATAAGTATGTTAGAAACCCGAAAGAGGCCCTTAGTGAGTTTAATAAGGCAAAGAAGTCGGCGCAGTATGCTGAAGACTCGCTTGTGCATATGATTGATATCTACCTGAATCCTGACCAAGACTTATACTATTCGTTTGTTGAAGAGAAGGTAAGAATGGTGGATCCAGAGAATCTGAGAGTTTGCGAGAGTCTACTGAAGGAGATGCAGACGAGAGCCACCTATCATCGGTTCGTAACAATGGAAGCCTACGTGATTATGATGAGCAATAAGCCGTACAATAACGAGTAGCTAACCAAAAGGCTAATTTAAATACTAAAAAATGTAAGATGATGATTAAAGTAGAAAAATGACTATGTACCTGCTATGTTTGCAGTCAGCATCCTTAAATTCATGAACAAATCTCAGACAGAAGCTAAGAACTTCCTCAAGTTGCTAGCGAAGGCCAACTATGACTCTGAAAATGGGTAGGAACTAGAGAAAGCCTGGCTTCTGTACGCCGAAACATTCATAAGTGTAAGATGTATGTTATGCAGCTTCAAAAATTTGATAATGCTGAGGAGATACTAAGGAATATACTGAAGGCTAATAAGTCTTGTGGAAAGGCTGAATAGTTTATGGGAATGATCAAATAGAAGGAACAGGCGTATGTTGATGCTGCCAGACATTACGAAAGGGCGTACGAACTGACGATGAAGAAGTCCACGTCGATAGGGTATCGGTTGGCATTTAACTACCTCAAGGCAAAGAGATACATTGAGTGCATAGAGATATGCAGGAACATTCTGGAGGCTTCACCCAACTTCCCGAACCTTGGAGATTTGTTGGAGAAGGCCATTCAAGCGCTAAAGTGAAAGTGATAGTATGAAAATTGCATAATGCAGGTTGGGTAGATATCAGTTGGTGGGGTGGTATTTGGATATTAGTTGCTGGCGCTAGGATTAACTGAAAAACCATGGGGTGGAGAAACGGGTAGGAGTTAGTATTTGGGCGCCTATTGATTATCCGATGTAGTTGAGATTAGGGATGAATCCGAAGACTGCGATGTAGAACCGATGTGTTGGATTGAGAGTGCCCCAGCTATTAGGCTATGTTAAGAGAGGCTTTTATTCGACTTGCAGGAAAAGGACGATTTGGTTTAACAACAGGAGAAATTATTATAGGGATTTGACTTTTTAAAGGTATTTAGGGTTGATTGTTTTAGCTTAATTGCATTCTGCAATATATTTGAAAGAGTAGAACTAGGAGTAGCGATACAAAGCAGCTACCATCAGTCGGGTTTAGAGAAACTATATGATTTATTAGTTAGTGAACTAGATAGTTGTGTTAATGGCTATTGGATAACTGGGTTGGTCTAAGTAAGTGATGGACTATTAATTCACTGTCTGAGTGGTAGCATTTGTACGTACGCAAATAGCCTGCAGTCGGCAGTATAGATCTAGAACCCTTCTGGCGATATCTCTTACCTGTAGAAAGAGTAATGGCTTCTAAGTGCTGCAGTAATGTACCCTATTGAAGACCTATTGAGCCTGACTCTCTTTAATGGCATGAGTATCAGTATCCACCGGCAGGTATCTCTGAGTTGTGCGAAGGAGTGTACATTCCTTATGGGTATCTAAATTGAATTTGTATTTTATACATAACTCGATTATATTGGTAGAGGTAAATCAATAGTTGGTTAGTTTTAAGCACATCAAACTTTAGTAATAACACTGTATCCATATGTATCACCACCAGACACTGGCGTTTCCGAAGAATGTTGGAGGTGATCTGTAAACGCTAACATGAGTCTCGTATGATTGAGAGGGGGATTGCAGCTACTCGATCACTGCAACTGGTTGTTCGTAGGTATCTGTGACGTAGCCAGTCAAATGTCCACCCTCGTATACTGGTCGTGTAGTCTGTCCGATGCCTTGCGGGATGGGATGAGATATGAGGAGGAAAGTCGTGAGGAAGCCCTGGCTGAACGATGCTCATTCTAGGCCCACCGACAGGCATGGGAGGGTAATAGTTGTGCGATGGAACAGTTGTGTTGATTCTGGGAGTATGAGGCATCATCCCCATTGCAGGTGGGTAACCCCCGATGTTCCCCATAACGCTTCTTCTAGCGTGCATTGTATTTGAACAAGAAAGAAATAATTAAGAGTGCGAAATTTAGTAGTTATGTAACATTAACTTTACTGATTACCCGATTAGCTACAAATCGATGATTAGTTGGAGAGATTGTGGTGCTGGTTCGGGTTATTGGGTGCAGACTATGTTGTTAAGGGAGTTGATAATAAAATTTAGTTGAGATTAGTTAGTCTGTATTAGATATTCTAAACTCCACAATTAGAATAGATTTCCATGATGAAAGTCACCCACACTTCGTTTAAGAAGACCAACCAGATAGGCTGTGACACTGCACTCACTGATACCACTAACATCCCTACATTCGCTAAACTTTACACTCCTGACTATAGAACTTCTAACTTACTCGCTCATTTCCAAACTACAGCTAAGTGTGACCCTAAAACTATGCTTAGTTAGAATGCAACTAGTATGCGACCGATATCGACTCCATTAAGGTAGCTCCAGTTCCCACAGCTGCCTGAAGATATTAGCCGATATACGAGTTCGGTGAAGGATAATTAATTGAGCCAGCTAAGTTGCCAGAGTAATAGTGCTGGGCTTAAACCTGACCAGATATCCAATAACTCGAAGATCTTTAGTTGCGATTTTAGTGGGTTGGCTACTGTAATAAATAGTCAGTTGTCTGGAGCTGGTGGGTACCCGAAGGAGGAGATTAAGGACAGTCAGACATGGGGACAGCCGATAACAGTTAGGTAGATAGGTAGGCAAGAATAGACGACAAAATAAGTTCAGAAAACGGGCACTCAATAGATAGAAGTTTCTACTCCAGTTCAGAAGAAGAGGGAAAACTTCAGAAATTTCACACCGGGCCAGTATGTAAGGGGAAGCTCCTCTTCTGGCTACAAATCTCCAATGAAGGACGCAGTTAAGTCGATTTAAATCCTCAACCAATAGCTAAGGTCGTTTAAAGACCAAACTAATCTCAATAGTTGCAGTCGAAGGCTTCTTGTAAAAGAGCTTTCCAGTTAGCAGAAGGGTCTTCGAGAGGAAGTGAAATGCCATAAAGACCTGGTTCGATTGAGGGAGCAATAAATAATAGGCTTGAAGTAGATAGTGAATGGGCTAGAGCTAGAGAATACCCAGCTGAAACATTAGAAGGTGCTGTGGGAGATGGAACGAACCAGTCTGGTTCTGAAGGCAGCCAAGGCTAAATAGCCATGTATCAGTCTACTAGAGGGAGAAAAGTCGAGATTGCAGGACGAGTTGGCACAGTCGAAACAGTAGTAAATAAAGCACTTGGAGAAGATAAACGAACTACAGAAGGAGATTATACAAGAAAAATAGAACACTAGTTTGTTGAGGAGAAAAGATTCACAGTCCTCAAACGAGCTGGATTTGTCAAAGGATAGCATTGTGAATGGCATACTATCACAGATTGAGAGTAAAATTGTGGGGAATTTTAATCTGAGGGAATATGGGTCGATGCAGCCTCGACGCACCAATTAAACATCGCATGAAAGTAGTGGAGTGGCCTCCAGACTGAAACTGATTAGTGCGCTAAGGAAGTTGGAGAATAGGTATACGGATAGCTCCCTCAAAACTATCCAACTGCAGCAACAGGTAACTAAATTGGAGGCATAAAACAACTATTTGAAGGTGACTAACGACCAGATGTAGGGTATGATTTACGGTGCGAATGGGTATGAGGCTTAGCTCGTACGCCTCAAAACTCGGTACCAGCTGATCTCCTAGTTCGCTTTCACCAAGTAGTGTAGGTGTTGCAGCGAGATAAAGTAGTTTATTAGGTGCGACTTGGAGGCTTCTGCCAAGAACAGCAATCCTTCAGACATCAACTTCAATATATCAAGTGTCGATCGCACCCACAGTCAAATAATATAATGAAAATTAATATCAGTTTATGTAAAAATATTTGAATATCGTCAACTGCTTCAGCACCTCGCTGTTCTATACAATCAACCGTCCAAAACAAGAGCAAGGTTGATTAAAATTAGAAAAGGAGTTTTTTTGCAAGAGGAGCTGGGAGCACGAATTCGATTGAAGCTACTCTTTTTAGTAACTAACTTAATTTAATAAGACGAATAATATGAATATTTTCCATAAATCATCATTTCATTTCCACTGCCACTGATTGCCCTTTCAAATACATCCAGACGCAAATTCTGTAGTTCCCTCCCTGCTGGTACATTTAGTTCGTACTGGTTGGTACTCTTGCTAGCCCTCAGTTTGCCTCTGATCGGATAGTAGCTCATTTCCACGTTGTCGCCGTTGCCGTATTAGAAGGAGCCCTACTTGTCGTTCACATCAGGATCAGAGTGAGAAAACAATTTGCCACGGTTACTAAATAAATAGTAGCCGTGTCCTATTGTTTCCCATGAGGTGCTAGGATCGATAGATTTCTTCGAGTTGGAAGAATCGTATTGAATCTCGATTAGTAATAAGGTACGTCGTACTAAATAACACCTAACTTACAGACTGAATAACACCTAACTTACGTCCTGAATAACACCTAATTTACATATGACTTGGCAGTTCCACACGCTTACTCTTTCCACCGGCAGCTATTTCGATGCTTTTAATCCTGCGAAACCTTTGTTTCCTTTCATGGTCAGAACTGCATTTACAACTGTGATATCCTCTTGATTATCCCATTGAATATGCCTTTGGACTGGCTCTATCGATACTGCTTGTTTAATTTTGCCCATCTCCTCCTACCTGCGTTGCTTTATCTGGTTTCTACGAATAATCTAAACCACTTTGACCACTTCTTGCTTCGCATATTCATTCAATCTCGTCAAATTCGTCACGCCCTATCGTTGCCCCTACTCCGCTCCTGTCACCATTTTTTAAAGAATGGCCGATTCTTACATCAGCACGTTCTAACCACGTAGGTATCTTTTAAATTTTTACTTTACGGCTAATGCATTTCCATTTAGGATCAACTGAGAGCCTCGGGATTTATTTACGATGTCGTTGGCTGCTAATGCAATTTCCTCCTGGTAGGCAGTCAGATCCTGTACTATCGCTGTTTGTGCTTGGGTGAAGATCTAAATTAACTTCAAGAAGGCAGTGGCCACTGTACTCTTCGTCTGTTTGACTCTCTCGACTGCTACCAGTGCTGCTCGCTCTACTTTCAGGTTTATCTATCTTTCCTGTTTTTGTAGGGTGTGGATACTGGTGAATTTATGACCTTAGTGGCTGTCTTCGAAACATCAGGGGCAGACTAGACCTTGGTCGTTACAACGAGAATCTTGGCATACTAATGTTAGTGGTTCTTTTCGGTGGTCAGGGATAGGGCAAGCCAAATCCTATGTATTGATCATATGACTTAATATGAGGATATTTACCACAAGTATTTGTAGGGTAGGATAGTTACTACCGCCATCGAGACTGAATACAACACTTGGAACAAACCAAAATTTTAGTGTTTGAGAGGGACCCTAGCTACTAGCTAAGTGCCGTATCCAAGTAAAAGATTGGTAGTCAAACCCAGATGCTTCCAATAAATATCAAGATAGTATAAATTCTCCTTTTACAACTGACAATTTTTCAAGCATAGGTTTTGTCGACGAACTACAGGGATTTGGAAGTAGTCTCTAATGAGAAATATTGCAAAAAAACATCCCAAGGACACTGGTTTGTTACTGAACATAGCATAGCGCAATTTTTGTCGAACTATCCACTCTCAGTACTATTTTAATTAATACAGCTCCAACACAATGTCTAATGCAAACAATCAATCAAAAATAGCTGGTTACCTAATGCAAATGAAATTGAAATCCGCAGCAAGTAAACCAGAAAGCCAGCAGAGACCTCGAAGGAATAGTTCAGACCATCCCAAATCTTCTCAAAACAGGAATTAGCCTAAATAACCATCCGAAGACAGATCCACTTAATCCTCACCAAACAGTCGAATCCAACAAAATATTGCGGATTTTATTTATTAGTCAGGGCCATACTCACAGCATCAACTACCCCTGATTCTGATTTCTTTATCGAATCCATGTTAAAGAATGAAGATCCCCAGCTAGATTATGAATAGACACAAACACAAGAGGTGTTTTAACGATAAAAAGGTAGAACCCGTTAAGCCAAATAAAAATACAGCAGGGGTCCTCAGCTTTTGCTGAGGGTATCGCCGGAGTTGTAATCCGTACCTAAACCTAAAAATACAGATAAACTAGGGGCAAGTCAGGCCAGGAGGAACGTTGAGACACCAAATGTGCTCCACCAGATGAAGAAGAATATCAAAATATCAGAGCTAAGAAAAGAAGTTCACCCAGACAAAATAGAAAGCCTGGTTGGCACAGACTGCTACAGAACATTCATTAAGCTTAGAGATACGCGTTTAGAGCTCTAATAGGCATCGATTTCACTACAGACAGAGGCGAGAAGGAACAAGGTACACTCTGTAGCGCTAAGTAGGGCCCTTTTGAACGATACGTACTTGTTCCAGACTTTTTAGAGCACGGTAGGCCAAGAGAAAATGCATATTCCCTATATAAATCACAGTAGTCCTTAAAATCAAGAGTGTACAGATTATTAACCCGAAACTTAACAGCTATTATTAATCAGCATACATCATAACTTTGACTGAAATGGACTTAACGGAGGTCAACCAAAATTAATAACAGAAAGCTGTCTGACTCAATTTATTAAGTCGAATAATATATTTGAAAGGAATACGTATTAGCCAACAGCTTTGGTACGACCCATATATATTGTCAAGTGACTATTTCTAATTAACTGATTACTCGGACGTGTTTAGTTTGTTCATAGAATGTAGTAGAACCCCATTATGTTTGCCAATCGACAAATTAAAGTCGAATCCATGACCCTAAGGCAATAATTCTCGAATATGTTTGTATTATTAGCATTATAATTTATATAATGGAATCGTTGTTTTGAAGTAAATTCAAAGAGGTAAATAAA
>JAOXNN020098503.1:0-31382 GCA_028571205.2 Hydropsyche betteni | reverse complement strand
CTTTTGTCTCTTTATTTTCTTAGTAGACATGCTACATACTGGACTATTTGGGTCTGTGCTTAATTCGGGTCTATGATAAACTAAAATATTATCTAATTTATTATTCCACATAGAACCACCTGCAATATCAAAAACGTCTGGCTCTGAATACCCACCACTTGTATTTTTCTGCATTTGCTTTGGGTGTACAATTAAGGTGTAAAACACATTGTTATTTCTTGCAAACCTTGCGCAATCTGCCAAAAAAGTAGCTAAATATTGATCGTCTCTTTTATTTGCGTAATCGTTTGCTAATTGGTTAAAAGGGTCAATTATAACACCATCTACCTTTTCTTTTATTATCAACTCTAGAAAACGACTTTGTATATATTCAGGTGTAGGACTTAAATCAACCGGATAAATAAAAAAGAAATGTTCAGACACCCAGTCGTAAGCATTTTTAAATTCATTTTCACTTGGTAAATTTAAATTCGGTGAACCATCGAAGTTATGTGGCGTACAATTTGCCCCTATTATTATTTCAGTTAATCCATGATAAAATTCGTGCGTAGGGTAACTTTCAGGCGAAAATATTGCCCACTTTGTTTTATCGTGTATTGATTTATTTAGCATTAAATAATTCCAAAATTCAGATTTGCCATAATTCCCTATTCCAGTCAATGCAGTTACTTCACCACGTTTAAATCTATAATATTCATCTATTTCGTAAACTCCTGACTTTTCAGCCGTTTCATAGCCATTGCGCAAAATATTAAGCGCATCGTTGTAAACATCTTTACCATATATTACATCTTTTATTTCAGCTCCTAAGTCGATAACTATTTCTTGCCTAGTTTCTTTTGATACTAAAATTGAGTTATCGAAAACGGCACTACCATATATATTTTTTTTGTATGCTGAATTTAATGTCCTTGACATTTCAATTTTAGTGAAAGTGCTATCTTTTGTTAAATATTCTTTGTCGATCAAATATTCGGCTTCGTTTTGTAGTATGCCAAATCTACAACAAGCTCCGGCTAAATGGAAAATATAATTATTTCTGTTACCTGAAACAAATGATTCGTTTTTGTTTTCTAACCATTTTACGATTTTATCAAAATCACTTGTTTTTGATTCATATTCTTTACGTTCTGTAAACTCAATTTTTGATGTTTGTAAAATCCTTGTGTATGCCGTTGGATTTTCATTTATAAGTATATCTATGTCACAACAGTCAAAACACGCTCTAGCTACGTCTTTGGTGCTCTTATCGGCATCTTTAAAGTCTTTAAGAAGTGATTGATAATGTTCTAAGTGTTTTGTTTTGTCTTTTATCCAAATTACTGCCTTAACACCATTCCCGCTCGGACTAACAAATGTTGAAACAACATAGGGAAATTTAATGAGATCTAATTTCTTTTGGTTTACATCATCTACCTTATCAAAATCCAAAACTATAAGCCCTGAATGTTCTATTAAATTGTCTGAATGTCTATGATCTTTAAAAACACCACTAAAACAAATAACTGGCAATTGTTTTTTAAGACTATCTCTTTTCTCCTTATCTTTTTCGCTTTGAATTTTAGATACTAGTTCTTGTGATTTACAAGATTTTATTCTTTTCAAAACATATGATAATGAAACTATATTTGTTTTTGGTTTTGTTTGGTTTACTTCGTCCCAAAATAAATTTGAGTACATCGATAATTTTGTTTCAAATATATTCATATCTAAAACCATTTTGATTTTTCTTCTGATGACATATTAGCAAAAAATTCTGCATTACTAACGTTTTTCTTTATCGGTATTACATTTTCTGTTTTTTCAATCCATTTAGCTTCAAATCCTACCCAAGATTTATAAACACACATTTCAATAACTGATGAAACATCTAATCCAGATAATTTAACCTGGTTTAAAAAAGAATTAAAAGCTGTCTCTGTATTCGAAGCCTTTTTGTTTTTTCTTACCACTAACCAATCTTTTACTAAACTTTCATTAACACCTAAAGATAACAATGATTTTTTAAAATCAAAAATATTATTGTTATTCTCATTTTTATTTACATTATCATTTACATTGTTATTTACATTGTTATTTGCTTTCATTTTGCTTCCGTTATGCTTTTTATTTGCTTCCATTTTGCTTTCTCTTTGAATTACTTTTGGTTTACTTCCGTTCTCAAATCGCTTATTGTTTGCGTCTAGTTGTGGCTTTATTAATTTAAATATTGTCCTTGCAATTCCTTGTAATTCAATCTCTTGAAAGTTTAATGAGTACTCGCATATTGCCTTAAAAACTTGTGATTGAGAATCACTATCTATGTCGCAAATTGCTTCATAAAAACTTCTATAAATTATGAATGAATCTCTCATAATAATTCAATTTTTTGTTGTAATGTAATTAAATCTACTCCTTTTTTAAGCACTTCGAAAGCCATTAAAGCTGTTATCTTTCTTAATTCCTTATGTGCAAAGTCATGGCAATCACAACACAATGTTACCAATAATTCATTATCGTAATCGTGCGGTAAACTACCCTTTTTGTACTGTAAGTGATGTAAATGTAATTCTTTGGCAGTTGAACTACAGCATTGGCAAGTAAAATTATCTCTTTTGAAAACTTCAAGTCTTTTTCTTTGCCATTGTGGATTTCTAAGTAAATCTTTATATAACATATTAAAATAAAAAACCCCGCCTTCGTGATAGAAAAAGCAGGGTAGTATAATGGTTACTAAAATTCACCTTTGTTTTTTACATGCTATCACCCATATAAAAAACACTATATAAAAAATTTGTTGCGGAAATCGGAGTCGAACCGAATGTATTAGGGTTATGAGCCCTACGAGTAAGCCGTTTCTCTCTTCCGCAATGCAAAGATACAAATAAATTTGATATCTAGCTTAAAAAATCAAAAATATTTATCTTGGATTATAATCTAAATGAGTAACAGCTCCAATATTGTAACTATTGCATGTAATTACGGTAAGTGGTAAAACATTCTCACTTTTATTGTCAAATAAATTTAAAACTGAAATTCCAAAAGTAGCACATGCAGGAGCTGAAAGGATCTTTGTTTTATCTAAGTTAGAAAAATTGACCTTACAATTATCTTGAATCTCATACCTTAGTATCTTTTCCATCTTTTTGTCATCATATCCAGCTCCAGTTCGATAAAGATCTATAAAGCCATCTTTTCTATAACTTATATCGTCAGCATATGTGCAATTATCAAAATAGCTTTCGGGCAAATTCATATAAAACCTTTTACCTACAATATCATCACAACCACATGATTTATCATCTTTACCACAGCTAAATAAAAATATCGCTGCTAATACTAAAATTATATTTTTCATTTATTATTTTTTAATGGTTAAAAAAATAAGTGGTATCCAGACTAGACTGAATTTGTGCTCCTCCCACTTATAAATCGAATAAATTCTTACTCTTTAATTACTTTTAATATTTGTGTCAACCCATAAGTGCAATCTAAAAGGCTATTTGCTCGCTCTGTAAGACTTTTGACCTGTTCGTTAATCTCTTTTGCGTCTGTGCTTATATAATATCCTAGAGATGTACCTATGACCGCTGCAATGCCACTACATCGAATATAATTTACCAACTTTCTGATTGTTCTATTGGTCACTAAATTAGATTCAAGTTTTGAATTTATTAGTTCGACCAAAACATAGCTTGGGATTTGTCTATTTTTGCTTGTATTTTGCAAACAATACAAAAGCGTTTCAACATTTTTAAGTTGAATTTCTGTTAGTGGGTTTGTGTGTTCAGTGAAATTTGTTACCATTTTTTTATAATTTTATGGTTTTGTAAAATTCTCTTGCTCTAATAACTTGCTCCTTTACAGATTCAATATCATCATCATTCAATTCAAAATCAAAGGTTTTAATCCTTAATTCTAAAGGTAATTTTTCAATTACTTTATTGTTGTGGATTATTTGATCTTTCGCAATTTCATAATCTTCGCCCACGAGATTAAAACTAAGCCTTGATAATTGACGCTCTATCATTTCTTCTGTGTCGGGTAGTAAAACGTAAGTAAGTGAATAGTTTGGAATACCCCATAACCACATATAACCAAGTGCTTGATAATAATACAATTTGCTAACATCATCGACTTTTAAAAAGGTCTCAATATTTTGCGAAACTTTAATATCCTTAATGTGATCTGATGCTTTAACATCAAGTTCACCCATTATCCAATCATTGTACTTTCGCTCTTTATTCTTTTTATAGAACTTATTTTCATGCTTAGAAACTAAAGCTATTGCATCGCTTTCAAGAAGTAATCCTTTCATCATACCTTCGGTGGTTATTACTTTTGAATAGCCAAATTCTTTTTGTAGGTAAGTATCCAAAACAAATGATTTTGCAGTTTCTGAAATACTATTATTTTTTTGCTTTTCTAATAATTTACCATACTCAATCAATTGATTTTCTGTAAGTGGCTTACCGTTTCCGTTTTGACGCTCCGTATATTGGCTAAGTAATACTTTTTGATTAGGCGTTAAAGAAACCACACCAGTCATTAGATCGCCCAATCTTGAACATCTAAATAACACTTCTTTATTTTTTTGCGTTCCCATTTTCTTGATTTTTTAATTGGTTATCTAATAATTCTTTTTTCTTACTGTCAAATATTAAAACTAATTCATCATCTGATCTATCAATTTCGACTTCCAATATTTCAAGACCTTCTAAGTCAGCTTTTTTAATGAAGTCTATTAAAGATGATCTTTCAGCTTCCAATTGCTTCATTTCTATTGTTTGTGGTTGATTGTCCACGTATTCAACTTCCATGGTGTCGGCGTTTTTAATAACTGATTGGTCAGCTATAATTGCTCTTTCCATTTCTATGGATAAAGGCGCTTCACCACTATTTAAATGAAGTTTTACAGCTGTTTTTAAAGCCATTTTATCAAAGTCATCTACCCATTTACCAAAACCCTTTTTATATGTTTCTGAATACTTTTTTGCATGACTTTCTGCTTGTTCTTTTTTTATAAAAAAAGTTGAACTATACCCGTTAAGAAGTTCAAAAAAGCTAACATATCCAGCTATTTTTTGGCTTTCGTTTTTGCTAAAATCAAAAGACACACCTTCCATCGTATCGGTAAATATAATTTGATCTTCCATTACTGCTCTTGAGATCATTTTTTTAAATTGTCCTGAGCGAATGGCTAATTGTCTTAATCCCTTATACCCAATTTGGAACTGAGCTTCTTGTTTCTTAGACTTACCATTCCAATAAGGAACAATATAAGCAAAACCAAAATTTGGATTAATTGGAAGATCCAAAGAAGCGGCTAATAAGGCGGCTGTGTAAATACTTGTCGGGTCCGCATTTTGTAACTTATCGCTTTGATTTACAATTGTCAAAACAGCTGAAATAAAACCTTGCGCCTTTTCTCCAAGTATAGAAGAAAATTTTGCAACTGTGTTTGGATTGTTTAGGAATGTACTTATTGCTTTAGTTCCTGTTTGTGTTGTTGATTGTGTTACTTGTGTTTCCATAATAAAAAATATTTAATATTAAAAAATTACATATTCTAGCATCTTGGCCGTGACTAATAGTATGAGTACTATCTCCACGAACTTTGAAAATTTATCAATTGCATACTGGTGCTTCGACATAACTGTTTATTTTTTTTGTTAGTGAATAATAAATACATTTGCCTTCTCTACGAGTTTTTACGAAACCGTTTCTCCTTAACTTAGCTAAGTGCTGTGATGCAACTGATTGTTCTAGTCTTAACTTACAGTAAATATCAGTTACGGACATTTCCTGATCGGCAACAAGCATTAATATGTGTTGTCGAATTGGGTGATAGAGCGCATTGATCTCGTCGGATTTTCTTTTGATTAGTTTGTTATCGAAATTCATATCTTATTTTGATTAAAGTTTTCAATTAAATTTTCCTTTGTTTCTTTGGTAGGGTTGATGTAAACCCTAGTGATTAATTCTCCTATACATATTATATTATCCCAGTTACCCCGACAATATCGAATCCATAAACGTCTTTATCCACTATTACTTCTTTATTAAAATCTTGTGAATACTTTATTTTTTCGGTAGCAGTTATTATTGATTGATTATTGTACATCAGATTGCTATTTTTTGCTTCCTGTAATTTTTCGCCAAAAATCTACTTCTACTAACATAATCCCTTATTTTGAATATCATTGATGAACTTAACGGGATTGGGTACATAGCACCAGCAAACAGCAATGCATTCGTTATCCGGATCGCCTATAATTATCCATTTCTGTTCTCCAAAATCATAAAAACCAGCGTAAAAATATTCGTGATCGTTTTCGTCGAATATTACTACCTGTTTAGAAAATTCCAATCTTTTTCCGTCAAGTGATTTTTGCCTTATAGGCTTTTTGGACATTTGGTGAAATACTAATTTTGACATTTTGAATTTATTTAGTGTTTGATTTATTTTTTAGAAAACGGGCCGCTTTTGGTTGGTTTGCGGCCCGTACATGAGAATTGGTTATGTGTTCTATTATCACTCCATTTTATGTATAATCGACTTTCATTAATTTTTTAATTAATCCTTTTCTGTTCACTGGGTTAAATGTTTCAGATGGACCCCACCAATTTCCGACAAAATCCCACGTTTCGCAATTTTGCATAAATTCTGGATGTAAGCCTTTTTGCGATACAAAGTGAGCTAAAAGCTCATTATGTTCGACGTAAGATATTAATTCTTTGTCCAATAAGCCAGTAATGGCGTAACACAAGGACGGGATAGTTTCCCTATCCTTTATCTCGTTGTAAAGAATAGAGTATAACTGGTTCAATGTCCTCATATTTGAGATAATTTCCAATCTACAAATACTTCATTATTTGCAAAACTAGGATTTACCCCTAATTTCACAGCTAGGGATTCTTTGATCGGGTCAATATCGTCAGGATGACCGTATGTTTGATCGAGTTCATAAGCCAAAAGCCTTTTTAGTCCAATTTCAAAATATTCCACCGAATTTACCAAATTCATTATACATTCAGCTTCGTGAATGTCTAATCCGCTGCTCATTAAGTCATTTAAAACTATCGAACCATCTACATTTTCATCGCTCATCCAGTTATCAAGGATTTCGCAAGTTTTGTTTTTTAATATTTCACTCATTATACTAAATTATAAACGTAATCAATTAATACAATGCAAAGATACAATTATATTTTATATTGTTACTTTTTTTATCACTTTTTTTTTAACTTTTTTATTGCTTAAAAAGCGGTCAAATTACTCTGACCGCCATTTTATCTAAGGGTAAACCATTAAAACTTGCGGCAATCTCGTTGTTATAAGCCATTTTAAGGACACTCTAAATGTTTACGATAACCAAGACTTTGAATATCTCTGATAAGTGTTTGAATGGTAGGTTTATAAACCAAAGTATCAATATTATGATAAGTGTATTTAGGTTTCATTTCCTTATCGTAATCAACAGATTTCGTACACCTTAAATTTATTTTTAAAGTTCCGTGTTCATCGTGTTTTGAAATTTCATATTCATCACATTTTGAAAAAAAGTGTTTTACTTCTTCAAATGTCAATTCTTTTTGTAAATCTAAATTTTGCATTGTTTTTAAATTAAATTGTTAAACCAACCCAAGAAAAAACGGCTTATAACAGCCAGTTTTGCAAAAGCAGGGCAGTAGTGTTAAAACTCAACATTCTACTACTATTGAACATTGGTGCGAAATTGAAATTTTGTAGTCCTAATCCCTGCCTTCGCAAAGCCCCGATACGTTATAAGCAAGCTGCTACGTTCCTGCTTCGTTTGACACATCCGTTTGAAAAGAATTTAAAAAAAGCCCACCCACTTCGGTTTTTCCAAAACCGTTTGAATAATAGTCGTCAGACATTTCAGCACCAATAAAATTCCGCTTTACCTTTTTACAAGCAGCAAAACAAGAACCACTGCCTGCAAATGGGTCAAACACTAAATCATTTTCGTTTGTGCTTTTCAAAATCAACTTTTCAAGCAATTCTATTGGCTTTTGTGCAGGGTGTATTCTATCATTTACAGGCACAGCACGACATTTTATTACATCACCATCCCCGGTAGGTATCTTTTCACGTTTTGGCATTTCAGCCCACATTATAATTTCGTGTTGATGCCTCCAACCATATCCATTTATTGAACTTGTTTTATCCCAAATTAAAGGCTTTACGCTTTTTGCAAAATGATAAGTGTGCCAATAAAATAGCGGATAACTTTGCCCATCGCAAAACATATAAATAGTTCCTGTTGGTTTTAGTATTCGCCTAAATTCTTTAAATACTAATTTAAACCAACTATCCATTATTCCCAAGTCGGCAAAGTTTCTTTTAAATTCTTTGCGTGTGTTGTAATGCACAGCAGGCATAAAGTATGGTGGGTCTGTTACTATACAGTCCACAAAATTATCAGGCATTTCAGCCATAATATCAAGGCAATCGCCTTTGTGTATTTTATTTATTTCCATCACTTCTTTTTTTAAATTCTTTTTGTTTAGTGCTTCGATTTGAGTTCTCGTTTAATTAACCGCAGCCAGCTTATAACAGCGGTTTTGTGCTATTTGCCCCATCAACATTTGTGGTAATTTGAAACTTTGTGCAAGGGGCAAACAGACACAAAGCCCTGTACGTTATGGGCAATGCTACGACCCGACAAACAAAGACGGTTGACGTAATATATTTTGTACCCTATCATTTGACATTTTAGCGTGTTTCTCTGTTATTTCAAATCCTATTGTTTTTCTATCGTATTTAACAGCCATTGCACATTCAGTACCACTTCCAGCAAAAGGAACTACTACTAAATCATTTACACGGCTACAAGTCATTATTAAGGCTCTTGTAAGTGTTTCAGGCTTTACGGTGTCGTGGTCATATTTTGCACCAGTCTTAACTGCTTCATTTGAAAATCTAAATATCTCTTGAAGTTTAAAGTGGTTTGCAAATGGTCTGCGAAGTTCCTCATACTCTTTGCGAAGTTCCTCATAAGGTTTTTTGAAAAATCCGCTTTTCTGTAATAATGTATATTTTTCATAAGTTGGGAAACAAAACCTATCTCTATTTTTACCGAATAATTCTCCTGCAAGATTTGACCCAGTTGTAGCCAATCCCATTAATTCATTCGCTGTTTTTAAAGTTAATCCGCTTTTTTCGTATTCTTCCCAAAAATAGAATTTAACTTTTTCGTAGTGCTTACCAGTTAAGTCTTCTTGTTGAAGTCCATACATTAAAATTCTTTCAGTACAAGGTGCAAAACTTCTCAATCCTTCGCTTTCTTCCAATCCCATAAATGAGCCTTTATCCCAAACAAGGTTATTTATTAAGTTAAAGTGCTTATCAAATATTACTTGTGCATAGGCTATATTTTTAGCGTGTCCATACCAAAATAATGTGCCATTATCTGCAAGTAATCTTTTGCACTCAATAGCCCATTTTTCTACGTCTAATAAATACGCTTTCATATCTTTCCAAACAAAATCAAATGCCCCTTTTATCTCAAAATATGGCGGGTCTGCAATAATTAAGTTTGCACACTTATCGGGCAAAGTGTTTTCTAAAAAATTGATATTATGTATTTTATTTACTTCCATTTTAAAAATTCGTTGTTAATAATCCGTACTGCCTGTAACAGCGGTTTTGCGTCATTGGGGGCTTTTGTGCTTTATTCATCATTTGTACTTTTTTTAACAGAAATGGCTACCACTCAATTTTAGTTCTTTTGCTTCTTTTGCATTCATTTTATGACAATTTTTAAAATTAAACCCTTGAAACGATTTTTCGTTATTTCAATAGCTTTCGGGTTCAAAGCCACCAGTTTTTATTTGTTCAAATAGTGCGATTCTATTATATCTACAATAATGTCGCCTTGTAATTTGTGTAAGCCCTTGGACTTTAATTCTTTTGTTTCATTTTTGATTAAATTGACTAATTCGGCATTCAATTTAATTCTTATGTTTTTTATCTTCATCTTCTTTTTATTCTAATAACAAAACACAAAGTTACAATTTTTTTAATTATTATTTACACTTTTATTGCTAATAAAATAAAATAAATACATTTTTTATAATTATAGTAAAAATTCGTACATTTGCATTAAAATAGGCGCATGGTATTAATTTATTAATAAATTTTAAAATTATTTATCATGACAGTTTTATGCGGATCAGGTTGCACGGCTCTTACTAAGCCGCCAAAATCTTACAGATCGAATTGTGACCCAAATGCTTTCCGTAATTACGGATACCCACATTTCGGGCTTATTAAATGCGATATCCCAATTCCAGACCCTACAGATTTGGCACAATGGGCAGCTCTTTGTGCAAGTGGTGACGTTGCTTTATCACCTAAAGGCAAAATTATTATAGGTCGTCCAGAAGCCCAAGCAGAAGTTATTGATGGTTGTGGAGCTGAAACAGTACTTGAAAGTACCTACAAACTTCAATTTGAAACTTATCAAGCTACATCTTTGCTAGATTGTAAGTACTTTTATGACCTTTTAAAGAATCATCAAAATTACCGTGTATTTGTTTTTGATTGTGACGGCAACGTTACTCTTTCAAAGGAATACAATGAATTTATTGCAGTAACAGCGGCTGCGGGAACACCTACTCCAATCGTTGGTAGTCCAGGCTTAGAGTTCACAATTTCACAAATTCCGCACCCTGAAGAAGGAACTGGTAGAAAAGTTAAATGGACATTTGAAATGTCAATCAGACTTTCAGGATCAGAAATGCTATGTTATCAATCAGTTCCAGGTCTTCTTGGAGCATTACAATGCTAATATATGTTATTAAAAGAGTTAATAAAGAATTTAATATCAAAGAATTTTACAGCTTCGCAATCTTTGTATTGCGAAGCTGTTTACGAACAAGCTTGTAGGCATAATAAACGAAAAATTTATAAACCCGAAAATGCTAATATTAAAAATTTATTTAATTCTTTACGTCCCAATGAAGATGACATTTCGTTAAAGCATAGGTTAAGAAACGAACGTCAAATTACTATTGAGCCGGTTTACAAATTCAAAAATAAGGTATCTAGGATTATCGAGTTTAGTTATCAATTATCGGATACTTTGAAAAAGATTACTTTTGACCCACATTCTCACGTAAATGACATTCTAGATTTAACTTTTGTTGATCCAAATGGAGCAACGGCTACAATCCCATTACACCCTGTAGATAAGAATTTGCCACCTAATTTAAACAGCTCTAGCTTTCCTATAGACTTTGTAATTAAGGATGTTAAACATAGTGAAATTGCGTTTATTTCTGATGATTATATTTGCATGCATTGGATCGAAGTTCCATTTGACAAAGCTACATCAAAGTCCTATTTAATAGGAGATAAAGAAAATTGGTATTGGCTAAAACCTGTAAGGGAAAATAAAGGTATAACATATGTGCCTGTATTATGGTACAATCACAATTCGGGGAAAGTACCATTCAATAAGCTAGCAGGTATTAGATGTTTTGACGACATTGGGAGTAGCTATAATGAATCATTTCTATTTGGTGCTTATGTCTACTTTGATGAAGTAATTAACGCATTCTCTGACAATCAAATAGTTCGAACAAGGTACAACTATCCTAAGACAGTAATGGCTGAGATTAATTGCCCTGAGATCGGTTGCACAAGTGGTTATATTTTCGAAAAAGAAAATGGCGAAAATAAAAGAGATGACAAGGGTCTACCTATCAAGCATATGTGTAAATCTTGTAATGGCAGTGGCAAAATACAAGATCCCGGCCCTTATTCAACTTTGACAATTCCACAAGGTAACATTATGGAAAAAGGCGCAAATCTAAGTAGTGCCTTACAATATATCCATGCTGATGTATCCATTTTGAAAGAAAGCTACTTCACGCCCTTTGATTTGCTTCAAAAAGGCTCTAAGGCTATTGGCTTGGACTTACTCGAAGATGCTGGAGCAAACAGTTCAGATTTGAGCTTGGAGCGTCGCCAAGAAGATCTTTTGGATATGTTGAAAAATGTGTCAAGTGTGGTTTATGATATTATAGATAACATCATGTTTCAGATCGAAGCATTATTAAATCCAAGCCAAAGCGAAAGGCAACTAAACAAAATAAACAGGCCATCAAGTTTTGCGATTAAGTCAACTGCCGAACTTTTAGAAAATGCTAAAAATGCACTTTTTGAAGATAAGATTAATTCTAGGATGTTGTATTATACGACTAAGTATAAGAATGACGCTACGACAATTGACATATATAGAATGTGCTTATTGGCTAGTCCTATTTTGGCATTAGAGTTCGATGACTTAACTAATTATCAAGCACTAGGTATTGTTACCGATTACGATCTTATAAAACGGCTACATGTCTACAATGCAGTCAAAAAAATATATGAGCCTGAATTAAGCCTAAAAGATCTAAACGAAAAGATTAAGACCTATTTAATTGATAATGGTTTTTGGGTTGAGCCTATCGAAACATCCGAACAAACTATAACCGAAAATAAGCTATTACAAACAGTAGGGGGGGGTGTCTAGTATTGTTGAGATATCTAAGGCAGTTGCAGCTGGCGAAATGACAGAGACAGCAGCCGAAAACCTATTGATTACAGTGTTTAAGTTGACACGTGAAGAAGCGGCAAAATTAATAGAAGTTCCAGAAAAGAAGATTGACATGAGCCTACAGAATACGCCTGATAACAATACTTCAAAGGTATAAATAAAATGGTCGGGACACCCTGCAAAACGCTCTACCATAAGCATTAATTAAGGCATAATCGGCATAAGAAAGCCCCCATGAATCGATTGTGTGCATATACATATTGTTTTGATATTTGTAAACGATTCTAAAGCGTTTTAAGGCTTTGACAATCAATGAGTTATATATATATAGAATTATATGCCAATATATATATTAAAGCGTAACACGTAACTACTTGATTACCAAAGTGTTGTAAATTTTTACAAATCAATCTACGCCTTTTATTAAGGGCAGGAAAATGTTTGTGGTATAGATACAGTCTCAGTACAAAATGATACAGTTGGTTTAGTCCCGAAAAGTCTATATTGCCTTGTTGATGGGTTTGGCATTGTGTATGTGCCAGTTGAATTAAGATCTGTCCAAACAGACCCTATAAGAACTTGCAACATTACTGTATATCCATATTGTGTACTATTCCAAGTTAAATTGCACCCTGTTTTAACAATAGGCGAAAATAAACAATTGGGAACTAAACAATCATCGTCAAAACAAGTTTCGTCATAACAGTTTGATATTCTTATGCTGTATGCTTGCGTCTTACAAAATGACTGGATTAAGTTTATAGTAGAAGATGGATTTACGCTACCAGTAGATTGAATTACGGAATTAGCACAATCTGCATAATAACCGCCTTCATCACATTCTATATCTTCAATTACAGCACACCTATAAAACTTATAATCAACATTGCCCTTTGCTGCTGAAACTGTGGCAGTAAAAACACCAGTATTACAATCTAGCGTGTAAGATGTTAATTGAGCGTCGCATGGAAGTAAGTCCACATTGCTCGTATAACTTGGACAATTTGCATTAGTGTATAGAACTCTGTAAGATCCATGTCCAGAAGTGGGGGTGAGCGAATAAGGATTTGTTGTTGTTATATCGGTCCAGAGACCAGACACTAATTTTTGTAATTTAGAAGAATATCCAACACAATTTGTCCATTGATAAGTACATGGGTAATCAAATGTCAATACACCTGAGCAAGCGCAACAAGAAGTAAAATTAATAACATTGCTATAAACATCCGAACAATTTGCCTTTCTATAAACCACTCTATATTGACCGCTTAACGTAGGATAAAAAGGGCTTGAATTTGAAACAAATACCCATGATGTTCCGTTGAAGTATTCAAGATCAGCTAAATATCCAGAGCAAGTATTTGTCCATGCAAGTTCACATCCTAATGACGATAAAACTCCAGGCGTACAAATGCATGGAACATAACAATTAACACTAATAGTCGCACTCTCAAACAACCCACAGCCAGAACCGACACTTCCGTTTATGACCAATCTATAAAATCCGTTTGCCGTTGGGTTGTGAGTTATCGTTCCGCTAGGCACAGCTATTCCAGACTGGACAACACTCCACCCAGTTCCCGTAACAGAGTATTGTAATTGATAAGAAAAGTTTCCACATCCCGCTCCCGTGAATGTACCTGTTAATACACAACCGATCAAACTCAAACTTGGTGTACAAGTACAATTCGTACAAGCTGTGACGGTCATCGTGGCTGTTGCAAAACTTTGACATCCATTTGCGTCTGTCGCTGTTACTACTATTGTATAAACTCCTGCTGTCGCAAATGATAATGTTTTTGTTACGCCAGTACCTTGACCTATTACAGATCCCCCAGAGATTTGCGAAGTCCATGAATAAGAAATTGCACCCGATCCACCTGATTGACTTGCTGTAAATGTAGCACTTTGGTTAGTACAAACTGAAATTGAAGTAGGTGTTACACTCGCTACCATTGCGCAACATTGTACTACTGTCACATTTTGAGTAGAAGTAAAAGTACAGTTATTGGCATCTGTTACCGTTACTGAGATCACATAAGTTCCTATTGTGCTAGGTGTCCAAACATAAGTCGTTCCGCTTCCTACCGTTACACCGTCAATTTTCCAAACTTGCGTGAAAGGCGCAGTTCCGCCCGTAATTGTTCTTCCAAATGTTCTCGAAGTTCCTAGACACATATTTGTAAATGTTCCCGTCATAGTAGCCGAAAATCCCGTACAAGGATTGGGCATCGTGAAAGTTGTTTGCGCTTGGTCGGAACACGATCCGCACGTTATTGTAACTCTATAAACTCCAGACACCGTAGGTGTATAGGCATTGCTTGTACTTGTAGTCGTAACCGTTTGTACAGTTACCCAAGACGCCCCATTTTGTCGTTCCCAGACATAAGTTATTGAAGCACCACCGCAACCTGTAACATTTGCGGTTAAAGTTGTAGTTCCTGTCGTGATAGTGACATCTGCTGTGCATGGTGGCGTGAAAGTAATGTTGGCAATAGCTGTGCAGCTAGGTGGGCCAGAACAAGTAACCGTAACTCGATAGTCTCCAGCAACTCCACCTGTGTTATAAGTACTTGAATTAGTACCTACATTGACCCAAGTAGTGCCATTCCATCGCTGCCATTGGTAACTAGGTGTTCCCACGCATCCCGTAGTTACTGCCGTCAAAGTGTTTCCAGAAATCGTTATTGAAGCCGTAAGGTTGCAGCTAGCTTGATAAACTCGGCATACATTTTCTGTACATCCTGCCCCGTCTGTTATCTGAACACAATACGTTCCGAATGGTTGACCTACCAAACAAAAGAATTGCCCTGTTTGACCACTTATTGCAGTACCATTATAATACCATTGATATGTTACAGCCCCAGTAGTATTTATTGTGGTCGCCGAATAACCACTACCCGAACAAGGCGCACCTAAATTTACATTTGAAACATAAGCCACAAAATGCGTACACGGGTCATTTGGCTGTTGTGGAATATCTAAAGTGATCTCACATTGTTCTTGTGGACAACCGTCGGTATAGGTAACCGTTCTACGTGCCGTTATGTCTTTGTATATCGTCCTTTTTACAATCTCTGTAACCGTAACATTTGCGACGTTAAGACCACCACCGTTATATTGAAATCTATACTGATTGACCACCACGCCAAAAGGTGTTGTGTATCTCACATAAACGTCAGCGACATATCCATTATTGGCAAACTGAGTAGGGGATATTGTAAGCCAGTCCGTCGAAGCTGCACAACCTGGAAATGACGTGGTACTACCCGAGATCGGAAATTGAAAATCAATTCTCATGTTAGACCCCGTGCATGGCGAACATCTATTGAGTAGACCTGTTATGTTTAGTCTAAAATTGGTGCTAACGACGGAAACATTCGCTCCCGTGTTCACGTACTCTTTAATATCACAATTACATATTTGACCACCATTTGCGATTGTTGCAAAAGACGTGTTTTGGTTCTTCCATTCGATCACGTCGGTGGCTATTGGCGAGCAACCCGTACCCGTATTATTGAATGTCACACAATCGGTTGTAGGGTTGTAATTCATAGCGACGCAATGGTCGTTACAGTCGCAATTACAAACATCTACAATAGTCTGAGATGTAGATGTACACCCGTTTTCTTCCACGAGCAAATTACATGTTACGTCAGCAATTGGTGCAAAGGTGGGGTTTGGCAAATTTGATGAAAAGCCGTTGGAGCACGTCCATGTGTGTGTCGCTGTTGTCGGATAAGAACTTATAAGGTTTACACTTGTGCCGCTAGGGCATACATTACAGTTTTGTCCTAGACTTAGTAATGGTAGCAGAGAAAACAAAATAAAAAATCGCATATATATTCATTTTAAGGTGAACATATATTACGATTCGGGGGTAAAGATACGAATATAAATTATATGTTTAGTTAATTAATTTGGCTATTCGCAAATTAGAGATAGAAGTGGGCTAATGGTTTACCATTAAAAGGTGCGCAAATCCAGACGTTCTATACAATTAAGATTAAATAACAGCTAAATTATAAACACAATGCAACAACATGAAATTATTGGTGAAGTATGTTTAATGTCAACTTCAATTGGTGCCATTATTGAACTTTTAGAGTTAAAAGGTATTGCCAACAAAGGTGAAATTGAAGCATTGTATTCAGTTAGACTTGAAACAATGTTACCTTATTTATCTAAAATAACAACAGACGAGACTTTATTAAATAACGTACAAAATTATATAGAAGAACATAAAGGCAGATTTTAAGGCACTAGCTTAACACCTGACCTTAAATAACTGAAAAATTCTCTACAATTTTTTGGTGGATTTTCTTTTAAACTAATCATTTTTTTTTAATTTTTAAAATTTTATATAATGCAAAAAGTAATAATTGTAAATGTAAACGCAACACCTAATCAAGACGGTAATACAAAAGTTCCTTTTTCAGAACACGAAATACCTGAATTAAACAAAGCGTTATCTGAAGGATTCAGAGTTATAGAATTTCATCAGATTGCTCCAGCTCCAAATTTATACTGTTCAACTTTAACCTTTATTTTAGAAGCTTAGTTAACAACTTTAGAATATAGTAAAATACCTAAGAAATAAAGTTTTTTCTCTATTTCTACGCAAGTATTCTGATCATATTTTACTTTTAATTTAAACATATTTTAAAATTTAATTCTGCCAAATAATTACAGTTAAACATGACAGAAAATGAATAACTGTATAGAACACAGGCTATGATGTATATGCTTCCTAACGTCAGCACATCACATAGCCAAACCGTTACCGGAAATGCCAATCGACAGCCTCCAACGATTTGAAAATTTCGTAAGCGACTTGTGGAACGATAGCGTTTCCAAATGCTTTTATACTTTCTCTTTTCCATTCTGAAATGGTAATTCCGTCCAACCTTTCGGAAATCCCATCATCTTTTGGTACATCCCCACTACCTCTTTTGGCTTTACTCCATTGTGCAGTAATACCTCGTGAAGCGTCATCTGATGCGTTAATAAATAATTCGTATTCTTGTCTAAAGACACTACTGCCCTCTTGTAATCGTTTGTCAATGGTGTTGGTAGTAGTTCCATTCGTTTCTTGTTGGCTTTTCTGCTGTTGCTCCCTCCGTCTAATCCCGTTGTGTTTGGAGTAGGCAATAAACCAAGTCCTATCTCGTCTGTGTAAAGCTCCAACGGCACAAGCTGGAAGTACACACGCCTGTACTTCGTACCCTTCATTTTCCAAATCAGTTTGCACCTCGTTGAAAACCAATCCCCCGTTCCAATTAACGATTCCATAAACATTTTCGCCCACAACGTAGGTCGGCTGCACCTCTCGAATAACTCTAAGCATTTCTGGCCAGAGATGTCTGTCATCCTCCGTTCCAAGTCTTTTTCCTGCTTGAGAGTACGGTTGGCAGGGAAATCCCCCTGTGAGAATATCAATTCTGTTTGCATATTTTGTAAAATCTGTTTTAGTTAAATCTCCAAATCCTTCTGCATTTGGAAAATGATGTTTTAAAATTCTTTGCCCAAATTCGTTCCATTCGCACCAAGCCAATGTTTGCCAACCCATCCAATGAGCAGCTAATGAAAAGCCACCAATACCCTCGAATAATCCAAGATGAGTAAAGGCACTTCCGGTAACATCGGTTTTGCGTAATGGGGGCTGATGTGATTCTAACATACTTTTGTACTTAAATTAAACTTTGGTTCTCTGTATCGGCTTTTGTGGGTTAAATCCCCCACTACGCAAAGCCGCAAAACGTTACCCGCAATTTTGGGGCGACACGTTCCAAATCAAATTTTGCTCTTCTACATTGATACAAAATTGACCTGTTGGAAAATCTGACCGAACATATTTTGCCAAAAAATCAACCTTGCCTTTTCTCTCAACACGATAAACCATTCCTTCGGGAAGTTCAACGCTTTCAATTCCTTTTGTTTTTTCGTTTAGTAATGGCAAAAGTTGTTCAACTGTTATCGGTTGCCCTTCGTGTAATTGGCGTGGCAGTTGCAATCCGTATTCAATTGCTTTTGCTCCAAGTTCTTCAAACAAAAACCGTTCATTATTTGGCGTGAAATAATCAAAAAATACTATTGGTTCAACTTCAATTTTGTAAACAAGTCCGTGAGCTTGTGCCAACCATTCGCCTGTAATTCTTTCACTATTTTGTAGCATATCAGCAAAAAGCAATTCACGCTTTTTAACCCAATTGGCAAAGTAATGATGTTGCTTGTATGGGCTTGTACTTGCTTCATAACCTGAACGAGTTAAAGCAAATATTTTGTTTTCAAACTTTGCTACTCCAACATTTGAGCCGTCATACTTTTCAAAGACTAAAATATTGTCGTGCTTATCTCTTGCTTTTAATGTCAAAATTCGTTCTTGACCTTCGCCAATATAATAATCCCCTTCGCCTAACTTTGAGTTGTGCAGATGTGGAATTGAGCCATAATTTTTTCTTCCTATTGGTTTCATATTTTAAATTTACTGATTAAAAAAAACTGCGGGTAAAACGGGTTTGGCGCAATTTCTAAACTGCCCGTGCTTAGCTCGAATAACCGAGCGTTTGCATATTTTACATTTTTCGTTTTCCCAATCAGCATCTTCTATTTTGATCGTATTGTAGAAGTACGAGAGACTTATCTTTACTAAATCCTTTTCGCTCTCAAAAAGGATTTTTAACGAGCCGTACAATGATATACGGCTCGTTTCTTTTTCTATGAATATTAACATAATTAAATAAAATAACGAGGATCAGTTTCTTCAACATAGGCATTCTGCATTGGATCGAAATAAACTTGAATATCTTCAATTTTCTTTACTACGCAATCATCCCAGATTGTATTTTGATTCCAAACCGTTTTTTTCCCGATTGTTGGTAACAAAAATAACATCATTATAATAGTTGTCATAAGCCCGTAATAAGTTGTTATGTCATATTGACCATACAAAAAAAATACATATTTTTGAAATTTCAATACTTTTTCAAGATTATTTTTAAAATAATTATTTATTTAACGTTTTGGCAACAAAAAAGCCCTGTATCTATACAAGGCTTCTGAATCGCAATATATGTAATAATCTTTATTTCACATGGAAATTCACTTCCAAAACAAATAATTAGTCCTATCGTCTGATTTCGGCCTGCGCTTCCAATATCTCACCGTCGAAGTACACCCGTAATCCTTTGCCATTTCTTTAGCGATTGATCTCGCTTCTTCAATTGTCTTTGTACAGATAGTTGCTCGTAAAACCGTGTCTTTCTTTTGCAAAAAAAAGACATTGTAATATTTTTGGGAGCTACCTAAAAAAGGCAGCGACCCTAGAGCCGCTACCAATATCACCATTATTAACCTATTCATTTTTTATTGATTTAATTTCAAAACCATATTCTTTTAATGCTTCATTTTCCTTACACTTGTATTCATTTGCCATTTTAATTACAGCTTGATGTTCCAGACAAGTTTCCTACCGTTATCGTGGTAGTTTTCACCCATGTGCATGTGCTGCTACATCCATTTGAAGACCCTGTAAAATCCTTTGTGATCGTCAACGTTATTGTCTTAGTTCCAGTTGTACCATAACTAACACTTGCGCTTGCGCTTGATGATGTTGCTGGAGTTGCGCCACTTCCGAAATCCCACGAGTACGTGTATCCTGCTGGCACTCCTGTTGCTGAAATCGTTTGCGTTGCGCCTACGCAAGTGTTTGCGGCATTAATGGTAACCGTAGGGTCTGGCTCGATAACTATTGTGTGTGTTCCCGTTGCAGTACACCCATTAGCATCTTCGGCTTCCCATGTCCAAACTCCTGCCGCCCCTGCTGTAACAGTTGCTCCAGTTGTCGTTACACTCGACGGCGAAGTCCACGTGTAAGTAATTGGTGCAGTACCGCCCGTTGCCGAAGCTGTTAGTGTCTTAGTTCCAGTTCCACAAATATACGATGTCTCCTGAGCTGATAAACTCAAAGAAAACGCCAATAAGACAAATAAAAATAAATGTTTCATGTTTTAAAAATTTTTTGAATTATAGAATATGTTTAGGCTGCCATACGACCGCCCCAGAAGTTTCGGGATAAAGGAAGTCTACCCATTTTGTGGATCCGTCTATTTCGAAAGTCCACCTGTAAATAGATGTGTTTTGGTTTCGATATGGCAAGATCACTTTTTTGTATTGGGTGGTTTTCGTAAAAGTGAAAACCTTTCCCAAAATACCATCTTTTAAAATCGGTGAAGTCGGTTTTGTCTTGGTGAATTTGTTGCCGTATTTCGTGTCTACTATTGCCGATTCTATTTTTGTTGTACTATCTTTGTAGTATATGTTAATCTCGTAATTAGCTCCTATAAATCCCAAGTTTGCGGTCTCGATTCCTTTTCGTTCATAGGCGATACTGTCAATTGCTGCTGGGTTATGGATATTGTGTTGCCTAGCGTACAACGTCAAAAAATTGTCATCTGACCAAGACCCTACGTAGTGGATCTTTTCTTTAGTTATTGAACTTGTACTTACCTGTTCGATAGGTTCTTCTTGTTTTACGTCTTTTTGGCAACTATGCAAAAAAACTGTAATAAACAGTATGGAGAAATAAAGTGATGCTAATGTTACTAAATGTTTCATTTTTATATTGATTTTAAAAATTCTTTAACCGCTTTTACAACAATATACCATTTTGTAATTGGTAGGTGCAATTTCCCGTCTTTGAACGCATTTTGCGATAGGTATATCAATAGTTTCAATACTGCCATCCAAAATGTTTTCTTTTCCGTGTTTTCAATTTTCACCGAAATCATCGGCATAGAATGAGCTTTCCCAAAGCATTTTACTGAGAGTTCTTCTATTCTTAATTGTAGCCTTTCCTTTAATGTTAATTGTTCTGACATATTATTTTGGTTTTTAATTACAACTTGAACTACCTGCCAAACAACACTTTAAGGGGTTCACATAAGCTGTGTCACGGCAACAAGCGTCGCCTACGATATACATAAGATTATATTGACCGCACGCTTTATCGCTCCATTCGATACATGGATTGTCGCCAACTAATAATGATGATATGTTTTGTGGTGTCGTCCCGATTTGTTCCCATGTACCACCTGCATCTTCACCAATTAACCAGTCTCTAAGACAATGAACTGCCATCTTTTTAAATATAGCGCATTCGTCCTGACCTGCTTTTGCCTTTTCAGCAAGATCACGGGCGCATGATGCAAGGGTCAATATTAGTATGGCTGCAATTATTCTCATTTTACTTTCTGCATTGTTGTTTTATGATAGTACCATAGCCTTCTATTCGTAAAAGCATAATCGTGACACACAATTTGATTACCTATTTTCCCAAAATTTGCAGTCTTAATGTCAGTAAAGAAATTAGGTAAAGTGTCAGGTAAAAACTTCAAAGGATTTGTTTTTCTTTGTATCATCACAAATCCACACCTACTAATCATTGAGCACCTTGCAAACCACTTAGCTAACTCTTTGTCTTCTTTTACTATATTCCAATTTTCCCATTCATTTATATTGTCATTTGGATATTCTTTTGCAATTTTGACCACATAATTTTTATCAAAAGCATAATCAAAAGCGATTCTCGTTTTACCTTCGCCTAATTTTTTGCCTAAAATAAAACCTAAAGCATCCATTATAAAAATTGGATCTTTTTTCGTGAAATTTAATATGTCTTGGTCTCTATCTGTCATGGCTGTACAAGTATTGGATTGTCAATACTTTGTTTTCCTGAGATTTATTCGCATATAAGTAATTATTTGCAAATATACGGCAAATACTTGCAATACCATTTCTTTTTTACTGTTTTTGTGTATTTCGGCACGTATTTTGGGGCGTTCAACAAAACGTCATAAGGCGACGGGAAACCATGCCCATCTTTAAGATCGCCTGCGTCAACGTCGATTGTATGCTGCCTGCATAATTCCACCATGTCTTTGGGATGTAAATCAGGGTGTATGCCTAGCACATTCGAAACCAATGCACTAAAAAATGGCGTTGCCATAGATGTGCCTGTTAATTCCCCATATTGGTCATCTGGCATTGCAGAAACAATCATAGTTCCCGGCATCACGAACGATATAGTTCCTGAACTAGAATAAGCGTCTATTTTTAAAACACTTGTATCGTCGTCTTTATGATAAAGTGCGCCAATGGCGAACAAACCTTCAATCTCATTGGCCCATGCGGCCGGGTAGTCCGTTTCTTTGCCGTCGTTTCCTGCGGCACAAACAACATAACCACCTGCGGCACAAAATTCTTTTATAGCGGCCTTAATTTTTGCGTCAGGGTAATCACTACCTAAGCTCATATTTATTACCTTATAGACTTGTTCTTGAGCTTTTTTAATCCCTGCGACAACCCATTCAGATAAGCCGTTTCCAGATCCGCTTGTCAACACTTTAAACGCCCCTATTTTAACATTTGGCGTAAAGCCATATTTTTGGCAGGCTATTATTCCGGCTACGTGATGCCCGTGCAAGCCTGCTTCCCCGTTTTCGTTAGTAAATTCCCATATCTCTGTAACGTTTGGTTCTAGTGTAGAATTTGTTATAAATGCCGTGTTGTCCAATACGCAAACTGGAGCGGCTTTAATATTTTTAGTAAGTTTCCTAATTTCATTCAACTTCATAACGTCCTTATACCACAAGGAATAATAAGGCGTACATTTTGTTGATACAAAAAATGGCGGAAGTTTGACTATACTCATAGTAATTGTTTTAGTTGTGTGTATTTAATTGTTCGGTCTTCAATGCCATTTAATCCTCCGTTTATTCGTTTTGTGTTGCTCTCAATATCGTCATTGTCAGCGTGACGATTTAGATTATTTGTTGCCCAAAAGTCAATCGCCGATACCATTGAATTTTCTTCTAATAGGATTAAATCGGGGTGATTTATAAGGTCAATATTAAGTATATTACTTAGTTTTATATACTGCGATTTACCAGTATTTTGCAACATTCCACCACCTCTATATTTCCATCCGTCACCGCTCAATTCTGGACCATTCCCCATGCGATTTGCATAGACCATATTTGCTATTCTTTCGGGCTTTCTAGTGTATTGTATGGCTGTTATTGGATTAAAATACTTAGGGAAAACTTTAAGCAACCCTGCTGCGCTATAATTCATATTTTCACGCACGGGTTTCAATCCGCTTTCGTGACTAAGTTGCGCCCAAAACATTGCTCTACGGTTTATAGAATCTAAGATACCCGCTTTTTGCAGTCTTGTTTTGTACTTCTGTTCTAAAAACTTAATCTTGTCTACATCCAAAGAAAACGCTTTGGCTTCAAGGAGTGACCCTTCAAACCAAGCGTAAATTTTTTGGAATATGTAATTCAGGAGCTGCATTATTTTAAACGTTTGCCTGCTCTAATTTCGAATCGTTCCCTATCTTTGAAAAAACCGTAAAGGGTGGTAATTATTCCGATTAAAGCCGCTATAGCATTTGCGGCTATATCGATATTTGCTCCTATGTAATTTGCTATCGTAAAAACGAAATCCAAAAATGGAATCCCAAGTTTGAAAGCCGCATCAACCGCTATAAGCGACCCAATGACTTGAATAACTGATCTCACGACAGACTTGATCTTTTCGCTAAGAACATTGTCGCTGTTTTCAGACCTTATTCCAATTGTGGGTAAAACAAATAAATAAATCCACCCTAGTAAAGCAGGTAAAAAATACCATACTTTGATTACAGAACTGGATTCTGCGCCTAAAGGATCAAGTTTCAATGGGTCGTAGACTGCCAAAGCTATTGATGCCAAAAAAAAACCTACCAAAGACCAAAAAGGCCATTCTCTTAAAAAATTAAATTTCATTTTTAAATATTTATGAGTTAAAAATTGTCTTGAAAAAGACCGCTACCAGAAATTCCATTAACCAAAACTTTTACTTTGGGAAAATCACTTCTTTTTCTTGTTTGATTTTACAGATTTTGCTCCAAACGTTTTTTCTAATGCTTCTACTTCTTTGCGAAGTGCTTTTAGCTTATCGATACGATTTTTTAAACTTTCAATTACCGTTTCCAAAGATTTAATTTCTTGATCTATTTGAGTCGTCGAAGTTGGTGTTTCAAACTCTTCAACTTTTACAATTTTGCCGTCATCAGTTTTTCTAACTGTTTGAGCTGAAAGACTGAAAGATGCCATTACTAATACTAATAAGATTAAATGTTTCATGTTTTATATTATTTAAAGATTTTTAATTAATTACCAAGATGGTTGCCATCTCCATTGCCCTAAAGATTCAACCCAGAATAAACCGTATGTTTTTGTATTACCGCTTAAATCTTCAGCCGTCATTATCATACCCTCTTGGTCTGGAATGTATTTACCTGTCAACACAACCCCATTTCCTTGTAAGTCACCTGTAATAGTAGGCCTAGCTGTAGATGTTGATGATAATCTTAACTTTGTGTATGTAAAATTAATGTTAGTCTTAAAAACACCTTGCACCCTATCAACTGATAACGTTTGATTTGTTTCGTTAAATATATTTTGCAAATCTGCCCATGTTACAACGGAACTTGGAATAGTACCACTTGTGGCACTTACTACTTCTAAAGCAGCCTTTGGCAATACTTCTGCATCAACTAGGCTTCTTGTGTTATCAAATGAAGCGTTTAGCTGTGTATGACCGTCTCTTGTTTGTAAGAATGAATATGATTTATTATTACCAGAGTAAGCAGGTGGCATTATATCATACTTTCCATTTGCTATGCCAAATAATGGATGTTTTAGCGAATTGTAATCAAATTTATTCTGATCTAGTTTTACATTATTAAAGCCCCAAACGCCAAATCCCTTGCCAAGTATCCCGCCAATTTCTATGCCGTGACCCCCTAATACTGTGCAATCCCACGCGTTATAAAGCAAATGTTCATATCCACCATAAGCAGAACTATTTGAAACTCCTTGCAACGTAATGTTAAAACCGTTTATTATAGATGCAAAGAAACTTGAACCCTCAGAATTCGAAATGATTCTATTACCTTCACCCTGACCTATGTAGCTATCAAATGAATTAGATATTTCGTTACTTATACCGCCTAAAATTGCATTTCTGTCACCGCCTTGAATTGTATGGTCTCGACCTGCTGCTATAAGACCAAAATTACTAAGTGAAATTAAATTATTATATCCATTTAAAATAGTAGCTTGACCACCACTGTTATTTGTGTTACTTAATCCTCCTACAAAATTATTGTTACCTTGTGCGATTGTATTGTTTTGTCCAAATCCAATAAGCGAAAAAATACCGTTGTTTATGTTGTTTCTGCCTGCTGCTATTGTAGACTCTAAACCGTTTACCGTATTATTATACCCATTTAAAACCCTTGACCTATCTCCATTTGCTCGATTTAAAAAGCTATAAGAAGCTGCATAACTAAAAAGTGAATTATCAAAATATTCATCATTATTACCTAAACAATCTACCCCGTCTAGCTTAACAACTCCCAAACCTGTTTGACGTGCTAAATTTTGAACTTGGTGAACCTTAGTATCTTTTGGCAAATCAATACCTGCACAAGATTGTAATTTATAAGTAGGTGTGTCAAAATCCAAAGCCCAAACACTCCCATCAAAAGTATAATTACCCACCGTGCCATCTGTAAACTTAACTTCAACCGTATTGCCTTCAATTGGACTACTTGGTGCTAACCATCCTGTAAGTGGATTTAATGGGTCATAGGCTGTTGTTGCTACTATATGAGTATCAAACCTATCTAAAATTTCAGGATATAAAACCGTATCTTGCAATCCCGAACTTGAAACATGAATAATACCTAAAGTGTCATTTGCTGATATATAATAATCTAAAGAACCATTATCTGTGAATGTACCCACAAAAACTCCCCCATCACTTCCAACCGTTGCATTATTACCAACATCGCTACTCAAAATATTTACAGTAGTCGTTACCCCGCTACCATTATTGTGAGTAATATCGCCTGTTAACGGGTCTTGTGTTAGTGTAGAAGGTACATGAGTATAACCAACGACATAAGGGTCTGCTGTTGTTCCTGTTCCTGTTACAGTTACATTGCCAGTTGCATTTATAACTGTCTCACTACCATCAGGATTTGGAATAGCAGCAATAGTAAAAGCAACATTAGAAGTAACGCCATCATTACCGGTAAACGGTGCTGTATAAGTCGTAGAACCGTCACCATTTACCACGCTTGTAAAGTTGCCTAAACTAGCTCCACAATTTGCCGCTATGCTATCACATATCATTTCAGCGGTTAGTGGTTTGTTGACCAAATCGTCAATGTAATAAGTGCTCAAAACATTACCCGTAATGACGTTTAAGATTTCAACTTTTAAGCTGTCATTTTCAACTGTTAGATTTAGGTTTGTATTGGTGTCCTTATCTAAAGGCAAAATAAATGAATCTGTATCCACAACTTGACCACCCAATTCTAATACTACTTGATATCCTGTAGTGTCACCACTTACAATTATAGGCGTAAATGTCAAAGTAGGTATATCTTGACACGCTTTTATAGAATCGCAATTGTACTTGAAATCTAAGTTAAAAACATTATTATTTTCAGTTACTACGATATTTCCATTTGAACTCGTTACGGCTGTGCTATCTTTTGGATTTGGTATATTTATAGCACTACTAACTACTCCATTTACATTTGTCACTAATTGACCATTTGTAAAGGTGTTGGTAACGGTTTGTACAATAGGTTGAGAAACTCCATTTTCATTTACATAGTTATTACCTACTATATTGGTAACCGTTTGAGCTGGTGTATTAAATGAACTTACAACGCTACCATTTAAGACATTTATAACATTCCATTGCCATTCACCCGAAGGCAAGACCCCAACATATTGGACACGTGTATCTGTATTCGCACCGTTGTTGTTTATCCAAGTAGGTACACCATTTACAATAGCGTAAATTTGCCCATTCGTACCTGGTTGAACATAATACTGTTCATTGTTTTGATCTGTTAGGACAGTTGAATATGGAGTAGTACTTTTTTGAAGTTGCTTGCCTATCTTTAATCTCGCTTGTGAAAAAGAGCTAAAAGAAACTAGCAATAAAACATATAAAATTATATTTTTCATGAATATTTATTTAAAAATGAATAATTAACAATTACAGGGTTCGCAACATGGATTTGCTACAGTCAATTCTGGACAAACTACTGCATCTGATAACTTTTGCTTAGTCAATACCTTAACAGCTATATAACAAGGTGCTGACGGATCGCCAACCGGCATAGTAAGCAATATATTGTTTTCGGATATTGACCAAGCTATCTCAGGAGCTGGTACACTTGGAATTTCAGATACGTGATATATATCTTGACCATTCCATTCTACTTCAATTAGTTCTTTATCGACTAAAGGTATTGAAGCAGGTATTGCAAAAATATTTGTCGGTGTGCTAATATTGCCAAAAACAATAGTTTGCATACCCGTTACTACTTCTAATTTTTGAAGACAGCAAACCCATTTTTGTAAGTGTGAAATTATAGCCCAATTCAATTGAGCATCTGCAGCCGTTCTCGGCTTAGTGTTTACCTTTGACTCGCATATGTCAATTTTTGTACAACTCATTGTGATTAATTTTAATGTTTATTTTTAAAGAATATAATTGTGGTATTACACCATTCATTAAATCATCTTTATGTCTTACTCTAATTTTAATTTGCCCGCTTTCGTTCAAACTACCATTAGGAATCACTAAATTTTCACCTTGTACGCCTACAATATCAAATATGCCTTTATTGCCTTTTTTGTCAAACTCTATTGTGTAAAGATCAGTACTATGTGCCAATATTGGAAGTACAATGTCGTCACAATGTCCATAACACCCTAAATCAATTATCGAACAGTTATCTATTTGTAAATTCATAATAAAAAGAATAAAATGATATTACATAGCACAAAGGTACGAATATTCCTATTAGGCCATGTATGTTTATAAAATAAATACTAGAAATTAGCAATGTGATTGCCATAGGTATTAAACTCAAATAAAGTCCCATACAAATGACACAAATCCATCTTTTAGAATTTTTAGACCCAAACATAATATATGCCGTTTGCATGATCTGAATAGCGTCTAAAGGGTTTTGATCGGCCCTTTCAGTTTCAATATCAAAAAACTCTTTTATACCTTCATCTTTGATCGAATTTCTAATTATTTTATGACGCAAAAAGCCTAAATAATGACCGTATTGCATCATAAAGTCAATTAGCTTCATGCCACTTGAATAAATAAATGCACTAATTGCGCTTACTAATAAAGTTCCCATTAACAACACTCCAAACATAAGTCTTCTTTACAAGATGGATCAATATATATTTCGTATTTATACATAATTCTAATTAATTTTAGGGTGTCATCCCCAAGGACTTTGCCAGTTTCTTTAAAGTAAATATCATCGGTTTGGTATTCTACCTTAAAACTCCCCAAATTAAGTAATTGTAAAACTTCTTTTAAAATGGCATTTATATTTTTGCATCTTGTACCTATGATTAAAGTTACATCATTGAAGCCCCGATAAGAGCACGGATCCAGTTCAGATTGCGCAAACTCAACTTGTTTACCTTCATAATAATAGGCAAAGTCATCACAACTTTCCATGCCTTCGCCTTTTTTGGACACAAGTTTTATGTACGGCAAATATGTTAAAAGTTCCTTATTCATTTATGATACTTAAATACGTTTCAACACCTAAATTAATCTCAGTTTTATTTGCTCGAAAGATCGTTTTATTGGTTTGTCTTTCTTGGTAAACAGCAATTAATTTTTGTGCCGTTGTGGCAAAGCCTAAAGTAACCTTAATTCCTGACTTACCTACCTGCAATGAACGCCTTAGATCACCGTTAAACTCTAAATCCTTATAATCATCTTGCCTATTGTTTTGCCTTCGGTATTTGCCATATTTCGGGCTATATTGGCCCAATGGTGTTAAGTCGGTGGCCTTACCTTCGCTAAAGATGCGATCAGTCATTTCTGCATTAATTCTATTCAATGCGGTAAACGACGCTTTTTCAGCGTTTGCTTCAATCCTATCTATAAACTTAGTGTCGATCATCTATAAGTTATTTTAACGGTTTTCCCCGTCTTAGTTTTGACTGTTTCGGTCTTCAGTTCAGTTGTTTGTGGCAAAGAACTATTTGTGTTTTGAAATTGTGGTTTACCTCCTCCAAGACATCCAACTGTACATAAAACAAACATCATAATATTACCGTTTTTAATTGTATTCCACTACAAGTATTGCAAAATGATTTTCCCATCTTTACTTGCTCAGCTATTTTTTTTATTTCACTCCAATACTCCGATCTTTGGTTAAATCCAGTCTCGGTATTTGGTGTGCCCTCCCATCTACTTAACCAAAACATTGCTTGATCTTTTTTCATATTCACGAAATAAGACGTATCCTCGCTGGCAATGACTTCTAAAAGCAATTGTATGCCTATTTGATAACGAATTGCAAACTTCATTAAATCAGCATAAGGACAAAGAAACTTATACATATCACAAACGCAAACAATATTTAATCTTAGACCACCATAAGAAATACCTACTTGGTCTGTAATATCGTTTCCAGAAGTTGATAAAATAGACGCACAACTATCTGAACAAGTATTGCAACCATCACAAGTATTGCACGCATTATGGTATCCAAGGTCAAAACAAGTCGTATCTAGGTACAATTGAGAAACAAATTTATTGATCACTATTGTATTCAAGCCTTTTGACACTTCTATTTCTTGAACTTCGCCATCTAAATACAATTTTGCAAATGTGTCTTTTGATGCGTAAAATTCTAAAGAAATGAGTTTTGCGTTTATGTAAGGATCAGAACTATTAGCAACAATTTTTCTGCCTATGAACTTATACTCTTTTTCTGAATAATTAGTGCCTATTTCGCCATACTGCTTATACTCACTAATATGATTAAACTTGAAATCTTTGACTTGTGATAAAACATCAAACAATACTTTATCAACAGCTTCGTTATACTTTGCCTTAAATAGGTTTAAGCCGGTGTTATATTCTTCATTTGCTACCCGCGCAAAAGTCTTGAATGTAACACCAGATAAACCGTTTACATAGAAGTTATGATCTGCGTTGCAAATTCCTTTTAACCCTACTAAATTTTCAAAGCATTTATGCATATTACTTTATAATTAAATCACATGGTATTGTGGCCACATAACCATCTTTGACTTTTACCGTGTCGCCCATGTGACCGAGACGTCCGATACGTTCTAGCAGAATGACTTCCATTTTATTTTCCTTTTCTGTGCAGTTTCAATGGTTTGGTTGAACAATCGGCTTGGCGGCTGCAAAGATTCCGACAAGCAGAAACAAGATGAGAAACGGCCCGAGCAGCAGCGGCAGGACGAGATAAGTGGCCGTCAAAGCAGGTCTACGCCATGATTTTCCAAGCGTTGCGGCATGCCAATAGGCAAGGCCGCTCATCACGAAGCCCGCTGCAAGGGCACCTGCTGGAACAGATGCAATCAGGCCTATTGTGCCACCCAAGAAGGCGAGGGCGGCGGCCAACGCAAAAGCGGGCGGGGCAATTTGTGGAAGGCGCAATGCATGCGGCCAAAAATCACTTGGTCGAACCGTCTGACCGGATTTTCGGGCAAGAAAAAGTGCCAGGTAGAAATTGGCGACCAGAAAGAACATCGACGAGGCAGGTTGCGCAAAAGGGATCGCCTTGCCCAAAAAGCTCCGCAGTGTCTCTTTCATCGCATCGACCAGGGGCGGCGACAGCCAGCGACCTTTGTCGGGTTGGTTCGCGCGCATGTCGATCGGCTTCACATCCGGCATTTC